>VZTO01024264.1:0-43420 GCA_013400615.1 Syrrhaptes paradoxus | reverse complement strand
GCTCCCGCTGCGGGGAGACCCGCCTTGGGCGGCCCCGCGGCTGCTGCGGGGGGGAGCCCGCTGCCGCGCCCCCCGGCGGGGCCCGAGCGCCCAGCGCCGCCCCGGTGTCATTGTTCCCTTTATGGGTTATTGCTGCTTGATTTTATTGCTCAGCTCTCTTTTCCCTCGTTATGATTATTCCTGCTATTCCCTATTAATGTTATTATTCATTATTTGCACTTACTGTTTGTTGTTTCATAGGGCTGTATTACTATTATTGTTATTGTTATTACTATGCCCGCTCCCCTTTGCCCCAACCTCCTGCAGACCCTTTGCATCCTCTGCACTGTCACAAAACCATTTCTCTGTGTCATGAGCCTCAGGGCTCGGCGGGTTGTGACGCAGCATTGCGCCTTGGACTTGGACTTCAGCTGGCCCCGCGTGTCGAGTTGCCGGTGAATTATTGTCCGAAAGTGTTCTGCTAGTTCCCCTCACGGCATGGAAGGGCTTTGGGCTGTTTCTGTGTCCCTGGCCCAGGCAATATGTCATTCTCACCCTGACAAATGCAGATTAACCTGAATAACAAAACCCCACATCTCTTCCAGCACAGATGGAGTTGATGTTGTCCTTCAGTGCAGCATAATACACAACTGGATTTTAAATTAGAAAAATATATTTTTATGGGACACGTCATGCATTTCTCACAAGCTATGAGGGGGAACCTTGCCCCCGTGGATCCGATGCCTCACTGCTGTGCAGCAGCATGGGACTTGCTGGCCTGGTTTCCTGAAACGTCCTTAAGCTCCTGGTGCTCTGCTGCACTGCACGGCTCCGGCTGACAGCTTCTGTCTTCAGCTTCTGTCTACTTGCATGTCTCCGCATCCCTTTCCTGCACTTCCCTGTCCCATCGCTGGGGAGGGTTTGGGTCGGGCTTCTCGATACCGTAATTTTTTCCTGCAGCAGCACGTTGCTGCTCAGCACTTCACGTGGCACGGTTGCCTCCTCTGCCATACAAAAAGCCAGCGGCGCTGGGTGGGCGAAGGTGGCTGCATGGCCCTGGACACAGCCGCGCCGGCTGGGTGATGGGGCACGGAGGGGCTGGAGATCCTCTCGCCTAGACTGCACTCACAGCTAAGCGAGCTCGTGCTATAGACAGTGAGAATGTACTCTAGCCATGCTGAGGTGCCTGGGTGGGTGAAAAGCAAAAGTGATTTGTCACAGCACCTGAACTAGTGCAATGGGGTTTGCACAGGTACACACTCCATGGGGGTACAGAGTCCCCTCTCCTCCCCCACGCCTGGCAGGTGTTCCCCCTCCCCTGGGCTGGAAGTTTACCAAATTAAAAACAAAACAAAAAACCCCTCAAATATAAGCAAAAATAGTCTTCATACCCAGACAGCAGACACCAGCCCCAGCTGCCTGAGGAAACAGCAGTCTGGAGGTGCGTGGCTGGCATGTCCAGACAGCGTGTTCGGTCATTGTGCTGCCCTGGGTGGTGCATTTTGGGATGTATATCCTGTGTACTCTGCGCCAGCTGTGTCTTTCAGCAGCCTGGCAGTAACCTCCAGTATTTCACAGTCCAACTTCTCACCACACTGAGATGGATTTTCATTCCTGGACGCTTTGCATGTCATCCATCTCCAGCATCCTGTTGGCTTCCCTGCTCGAAGTCCCCTTGTTCTCCTCCTGTTCCCACTCTGATGGCTCCCTGGGCTCGGCTGCAATGCCCTGCGGAAAACAGGTCCTAACCTCAGGAGAAAAGAGATTCCTGGTGCCACCTCTGATGTGGAAAGATCTCACAGAATACATGAAATGCTTGGCCAGAGGTCTTCCTGAATCACTCTGCTTAGTCAGCTGTGTGCTACAGCTCGGACACAGAAAAATGTTTCTGACCACACTTTGCAGCCATCCCTGCATTCAACAGCGTGGAAGCGCAGAGGAATTTGCACTGGGCAGTGTGGGTGGGCAGCTGCAGCAGCGCCGGTTTGGTGGGGATGCTTCCCTGGACCGGCACCACGGGCTCTGGGTCCAGCCTGGCAGCGTGCTGGGACCACTGGGGCTCCCCCAGCCAGCCCTGGCACACTCAGCACCGCACAGCTCCGGTCATGGTATATGTGTGTATATGTATATCTATACAAAAATACAGATGTAAAAATATATAAGAGCGATTGTGTATATCTATATATTTATATAAACTTGCTTCCATCCCCCAAATAGATACTTGCTCTTACATAAAGCTATAAGAGATGAAGCAGCTCTGGACCCAGAGCAGCCAGGGGACATGCTGCCCGCATGACCTTAGGGAACATTTGTCAAGCTTGCCTGGGCCCACAGCATGCAGTCGGTGAAACACTGACAGTTTGTATATCCCACTTGTGAGTTGGGAGTAATTGTTTTCAAAGCCAACATGGAAAGGGTGTGTATGTCTGAGTTCAAATTATTAACCTGCAATTATGCTAAAAACATTCAAGTTTAAACAGATAATATTCAGGGTACTGACTGGAGAGAGGAAGGAATGTAAGGCAAGCACTGGCATAGGGATTCGACACCAGCGCCTGGAAAACAGATGCTGCTGCTTTACAAATGACCATTGGAAAAAAGATCATGCAAGTCATGGGTTCAGTGCAACTACCATCGCCGTGTAGCATACTGCAGGGAAATCCCTGAGCAGGGAGAACGTGATTTTTGCAAGCTCGTAGAAGCAGGAATTAAATTCAACACGAGAGAGCTCTTAGTACACTAGCAATTTGCTAATTCACAGCCACGACTGAGACATCCATTGTGAATTAATTAATCCTTGCAAATTAGGAAGTGAATAAACATTAAAAAATCCAAGCTACTGCACTGGAAAAAAAAAAAGGCAGTAAGAAAGGCAAGCACTAGGGTGCTTTGCTCAGGAGGGACGGACGGCTGAATGGGATCCTAGGACTTTTTGCTGCTGGTTTGGGACCCAGGGAGCCCTGCAGCCTCTCCTTGACACCAAGAGTGGATGGAGGTGGGAGGCTGCCCAGAGCACCCCGGGCTCCTGCGGTCCAGCCAAAAACCAGGGTGGGCCAATGTTTCCCTGCACAGGCATCAGGCTTGCAGGATGTCATTCACACCAGCCTGGGTTCCTTAAGAGAGTGGTGACACAACTGCCTCTCAGATAGGATTTTAAAGTAGGTCCCCAGCAGCCCTGAGGGTCTCTGTCCCACCCTATCCCCAGGGATCAAGGCTCATTTCTTAATCCCTCTGCTGCACCCTCCTCTTCCTCAGTACTTCATACAGGGGAAGTAACTTGTTGCCTGGTTGATCTTTTCTCTGTTCCTGGCATGTAATACAGCAGGACACACATACCCTTTCCATTTGGAGGGTGTTTCCTCCTCTCCCCCACTACCCTGCTACAGGGGCAGGTCCCGAGTGCCTCTTGTCATGTCCCGCATGGTGTCCCCCCAGGTCTCTCAGCCTGCCACGTGCTTTTGGATGTCGCTGCCCATAGCCCAGACAGGCGCAGTCCCAAGCAAGGTAGATGTCACTCCCACAAAAAGCCCCACGCCAAGTTTCCCTGGCAGCAGTGCCTGTGAGAGCTCCCCAGCATGAGTCCCATTTGCACAGAGCCCAAACCATCGTAGGAAAGCGGGGCAGGGAACACAGGGGCAGAAATAGCTGTCCGTACCTTGGGCATGTCACCACCTTGCCCTGCAATGGGATGGAGGTGTTCCTCTGCCACCAACATGCCACCTCAATAGGCACGACACAGACCATCTGAAAAAATAATCTGGGTTTTCTTGCCAGCTCTCTTGACAAATATGCAAAGAGGAAAGACAGAACCAAGATCCAGTTTATGTTTTAACTGGGTGTGGGCATGCATTGGTGTGATTCACAGGCCAGGGCCCGGGTTCCTGGTCCCTGACAAAGTGCTTCAGGGCAAAGGCTTTGGGGAGGAAATATATACAACTGCGGGTAGGCTGAATATCTTCTACTTAAAGTTTAGAAGAACAAGGATCCTGAGTCTTTCGTGAACTTTGGACCAAGCTGAAGTGGCTTAGTTTAATCACCCAGGTTTCACAAGTGCCTGTGACTGTTCCTGAAACGGTGTTTCACCGGTTACTGGCTGGGGATGTTCACTGTCATATCTCGAAGCTTTTCACAAAGAAACATTCCTGGGTAAGTGTTTGGTTACCTTTCAGCTCATTCAATTAATACATAATGAACAGGCTCTCATCCCTCAAAACCTGTTTACAGTAGAAAGCACAAATAAATGTAATTGTCATCTATATCAGTGGGGTCTTTTCCTCACAGGGATGTTATGTTTTATCTTCAGTTCAAGGTGCCATTTCAAAATTAAAACACATTTTAAAAATATTATTGCAAATTACAACTAAAGGTAGCACGTAAAAATTGTCAGAAAAGAAAAACAATTGCCAGAAGAATCATAGGGAAAAATATTTGTTGCAAATTCCTTTCCTGGACAGCAAGAAGAGCAGTATGTCATTTGGCGGAACCATGTCCTTTTAATAAACTTTTTATTATTGTGGAACAATTGAAAGTTATCTATGAAGCGCAGCATCCATTCCTGCAAGAATCTACTGCTAAAGCCAAAACTACATTTCCATCAGCATGGTAAACATGAAAGGAAATAACAGAAGTCACCCTGAAAATCAGCACTGTAGAAGAATGTATTTCCTGAGTTAAAAAAAAAAAAAAAAAAAAGGCAAACCCCCAGTCAAACACATCCATTAATTCAATAGAACTGGAAACAAATGCACCTACAAATCCCAAATCATGCAGGAAAGACACATGGCTATGAACACTGGTGAAACAATTGAAAAGGATATTCCATATATTAGCAGGAGTCTTTAGTTTTCATCCTTTTGGCACTCATAGTGTAAGCAACGGCAGAACACCCAGACCGGCCCGTGGAGCATCACCTGCCTTCTCACAGCTCCTGCAGCTCTGCACCCCACTGGGGCTCTGGTCTTCCTTCCACCAAGCGACCGTGCCCCAGTAGCTGGCAGGACTTCCTACAGTCTTTGGTTCCTCCAGAGGAATAAGAAATCCTCATCCCTATGACAAAGGACAGTCTCCTAGATATATTTGAAGAGGGGAAAAAAATTAAGACATTAAAGAGGAGAGAGATGGTTAAAACCAGACAGTATTTATAAAACAAAAAGCAGTGTAAAACTTTTTTGCTTTAATTGGTAAAAAAATTAGATCTAAAAATACGTATATAAAGAAGTTAGCTTAGAGAGCAGGCTATGATTTATGTACAATGTTTGGCTCACCAAGACCAGAGACCCTGCAGCTCGTGCCCTCCCATCCTAAACCCTTCTGTTTTCTGCTGTCCCAGCACCAGCCGGGCTGTGCCCAGACTGACCCGGCAAGTGCACAAACCCCAAGTGAGTGTTTCCCCACTTCCTCCGGTGCTGCAATCCCAGCCCTGCAGCACCAGAAATGAGCAGCATGTAGGAACCGCCGCTGATGAGCCCGGTGCCCTCCTGGTGTCCCACTGCCCCTGCCCATGGCCCAAAACAAGGTGCTGGCAGGAGGGATGGCTGCAAGCCGCTCTACCCCCAGAGAGCTAACAACGATCAGCCTGGCTCGTGCTGACGAGGTATTTTGTGTCAGGGGGTCAGGATGTGGTGTCAGCACACGCAGACATGCAGACTATAAAAAGAAAGCTGCTGTTGGCACGGGGCCAAGCAGGGACGAAAGCTGCAGTTACTGACAGTCATAGAAGAGATATTTGTCACACAAAGGTGAAACGTAACCCAGGTTCTTCTGTGGCCTCGGGAACGAAAAAGCTAAGAAGAAACAGGCTGTGCAGGATGTGCAGGGGTGGGTATGGGGTGCTGAGCCCCAGGTTCTGGCGTCTGGGGAGCCAGGCACCCATGTTGCTGTGAAAGTGAAGCTCACTGAATAAACCCAGCACAGTTTACTGCGTTATAGGTGAGGCTTGTTATCAGGTGACATCTGGTAACACCACACACACACATATACAGAGTGTGAGGAAGCCCAGAGCTGCCCTCCTGAATGAAACAACTCCTGAGATGCCCCATGAGGAAGGTTTAAGAACCTTCTTGGTTCCCTCCAAGCCCCCTGTACCCTCTCCACCAAGCCTGGCTCTCCCCCTCTTACCACCACTTCGGCACAGGCAAGGGGCTAACCCTTACCAACCCATCACCACCCACCCGGCTTATCAGATTTTCTTCTTCCTATAAGGTGCTCTCAGCCCAGGAGCTGTGTTGCAAGCAGCGGCTTTGAGGCTGCGAAGCAGCAGATAAGACTTCCTCCGGGGCCAGGAGCTCTGCTAACCTGCTAGGCGAGCGGCGGCTTGAGCAACGGCAGGAGCATCAGCTGATCCTTAACACAAAGGCCGGATGAGGGTGTGTGAAAGAAAAACTGAGAATTACTCAGCTGGTACCAACCTTGTAATTCTTTCCTATCCCAGGAGCCCACTCCCAGAGATGGTAGAGCCAGCTGGTGCCAGTGAAGCCGAGCTGGGGCTAGCGAGGTTTGGTGCACTCAGTAAAGAGCTGGATGGAGACACTTCACCAGAATTTCCAGAAGAAATGCTGCTTCTGGAGCTGGACTTCCCCTATGATGAAAATACTGCATGTGGCACTATCCAGTGCCATATATGTCCTCTCTCTCTCCACCCGTAAATGTCTTTGGAGCAGGTGAACCTCCAGCTGTGCTCCTGCCCCTGTCTACGCCATGGTGAATGGCACAGGACAGGGCCTTGACAGGCCACCACTTGACTACAGACATCAAGACTCATCTCCCAGATCCCCTCTGCCTCTTCCCCACTTGCCACACAACTCTCACCCAGCCACCAACCCCCATCGCCTCCCAGCCCTCTGCCAAAAACAGTGACCTGGTACAGACAGCGTCACCCCAGCCCCATGGATTTAAGTGATCCAGCCTTCCAACACAAAGGTGCCTGGAGCAGCCTGCCCCAGCCTGCCCCAGCACAGCCCCAGCTCCCCTTCGGTCCCGTTTGCTATTGCGGACGGCACCCGCTGCACCAGGGCTGCGCTCTCAGCCAGCTCTCCTGTTATAACAGCAAATGTCTGCCAATGCTCTTCTCCACGCCCCAAGCACAGACAAATCATCCTTTGCTCTTCTGCCCCGGCTGATTTCCACTGCTATCCTGTCCTGGCCAGGCTGTGGGACACGTGTCCCCCTGCAGACCCTGCTGCACCAGCCTGAGACGGGATAGGGAGGGTCCAGCGACCCAAACAGGGGCCAGTCTGGAGATGTTACCCTGTGCCCCAGGGCTATCCCGCAGTGAGCAATCTGTGGGTGAGCGGCTGGGGTTTGCGTGCCTGCACAGCGGGAGCTGGCCTGCCTGGGCACCGCCTGCGCCCTCCGGACCCGGCTGGGCCAGTCACCGTGCCGGCACGTCCTGCTGCTCCTCGCATTCCTCTCTTGCTGTGACATTGCAGGAGCAAACCCGCCCTGGGCGACACAGGGCCTTGGGACGGGCTGCTGGGGATTTACAACTATCGAGAAACCCCCGGATTTAAACCTTCCAAAGGAGGGCTTTACCCCTCATTATTAAACCTTGAACCAGAACTGACCTTCTGAAGAACCCAGACAAAACCCCTTTATTCACAGTGACTAAAGGCCCTGTAAAAACAGCCTCTCCTCCGGGAGTGTTTGCTCACAGCAAGGCGGGTCCGGAGCCCGTCCCCGAGGGAGGGAGCACGGGTGCCGGGGTGCCCTGGGGTGTCACGTCAGGGCCAACATCCTCCCCGTGCCTGCGCCTTACCCTGCCGCTGCCTGTCCCCAAACCAGCGCTTTGCTCCTCGCTGCACAACCCCCGTGTCCCCGCCTGTGCCGGAGGAAAACCCCTGAGGCAAAGCAGCCTCGGCACACCCACACCCAGCCGGCCGAGGTGGACAAGGCAGGACACCTCCAGCAGCCATCCATCCCGCTGACAGCCTGTCCTGTGGCAGGGACCCATGCTCCCACCCCCAGCCGGCACTGACACCTCAGAAGGGGGGCAAGCAGTCACTTAACAGGGGACAAACCCAGCCCAGCTGCGTCCCCAGGCTGGGAAGGAGAGGGGATGCTGCAGTGAGGCACACGTGCAGCGGAGCGGCAGCACTCGGGAGCACCTGCTCATCTCTCCTCCCACGGCAAATCCATCCCTGCAAAATGCTCAGCCGCCTTAACGAGGCCCCTTCATTAACCAGCCAGGGGCCTGGGTTGGACTCGGGCCAGCCCAGCGCTGCATAGGTCTCCCAGTTAGTCCTGCCAGGCTGTGAGCTGGTGTCCACAGCATCGCCCTGAGCTGCAAGAGGCAGGAGGCATGGGGCTGGGTGGGCTGGCGGGTCGCTGGTGACACACAGCATCCTTCCTGCAGCGTGGGGCTCCTCAGCCCGGCTGCCATGGCTCCAGCCCCCTGCCACCACACAGGGAGGGCTCTGCTGGTAGGAGAAACACGGGGGACACCCACAGCAGGGGTGTGGGGTGCTCGCCCCAGCACTTGACCTCCAAAGACACAACACAGCTCCCTCTCACTGGCGTTCCCCCCAGCCCCACACAGGGCAGAGGCACAGCTGCCCCAGCACAGGGCTGCCTCGCCGGTTAAAGCGGCTCTGCCCTGCCCAGAGCCCAGGGAAGATGGACTGGGACAGAGGCGAGGTAGAACAAAATTTGGAGGAATTAGATGAATAATCATGGAGCTCCTCAGCTTTAACAGGAAACCAGAATTAGTTACTTTTTTACAGGAATTCTCTTGGCTCACCTCCCTTTTCTCTAAGCTTCTCACTTTTTTCCTATGAAATGCCTAAACTGAAATATCACCACCTTTCGTGGCAAAAACTTATTTTCAATCTTTTTATTTTATCAGCCAGAGAGAAGGGGAGAGGATGAATGAAAGGTTCATATAAAATACTTTTTTCTCTCAATACTTTTGCTTTCCATTAAAACATCTTCTGTCCTCAAAATCAGCTTCACAATAATTTTTTAACTGGTCCTCATCAATTGGGTTGGGGTTTTTTCACTATTATCTAGGCAGAATCTCTTATTTAAAAGCTTAATTAAAGACATCCCTGCTGTCCTGTGTTTACTTCTCTCCCGCTGCCTTGGTCAGAGCTGGCCAGTGCCTTGACCAGTGTGTGTGGGACAGCCCAGCCTGGCTGCCCGGCCAGTCCCTGCCCTCCATCTCCTCTGCTGTCACCATGGGGCTGCCAGCTCCCGCATCTGCTGACCATTTAGCACCCGGAGAAGGACAATCCTTGGCCAAAGCATGGCATTGGATGCCCCAGAGGGAGCAGGCAGGGGGCAAGGAGGGGACATCCCTGATGGCAGCCCTGGGGATGCAACAAAATTCCCTCATCCCGTGGCCCCTGGCTGCCCCGAACCCCTCCCCAGCAGGGCCAGGGGCTGCTGACCATTTCTCTGCTGGTTATTAGATTGTTCACGGCTCTCAGGTTTGTTTGAATAAGCCCTTTTGTTCGCCGGCGCTTTCCCACGTCTCTTCGTTCGCTAGGCAGTCGCGTGTCCCGAGTCAAAGAGGAGCCCCGGCCGCCAATCCCCAAAGAAAGTCTTCTTCGGAGCAAGACATCTGCGTCGGAGGGAACCTGCCAACATCTGCCACACTTTCCCCCTTTTCAAGAGCCTTTCTTTTCCTCTTAAAAAGTGCAGGAACAGATGTTAAAAGTTGTTTTCTTTCTCCAGGGTGTGAAATGTAGACAAATAGCAGAAAAGAAAACTCCAAGCAGCGCTGACCCCTTTCTTTTTTCNCCAGGAAAAAAAAAAGGAGGCTTTGTTTATGAAGGAGAATCCCCTTTTCAGTGAAACCTGGCAGTGGGCAATGCAAAAGGAAAGCGGGAATGCGCAGAAAGCTCCCTTTAATACTCATTTGCATTGGCCCATTGGGTCCCTACAATCCCCAGCACAGATGTCAGCCTTCCCCCAAAGCCAGGGCAGCTCTCCTACCCATGCGCCCCCGCCTCCAAAATAAAGGCCTTTGCCCTGACTGAGAGGTGTAAAATAACTGTTTACAGCAAAAGCTGCTCTTCTTTTTCACTGCTGTGCTGTCTTACACACAAAACATTGAAATGAGCTCACCCACAGCAGACGCCAGCGGGCAAGCTGAGAGTCTCGTCCCACCAGGGCTGGGGGCTCAGCTGCCCTGCATGGGCTGGGCACAGACCCCGGCTGGGTGCCAGGGACCACCATGCTGCTGTCAGCTCCTTGTCACATCCGTCTGTCCCCAGTACCCACCACCTCGCCATCTTTGCAGGGGAAGCCTCCGTGTGACCCCCTGGCAGAGCATCCCCTGCGCACAGGAGCTCGGCAGCACCTCGCCGGCGAGCAGAGTGGGAGGGAGGGTGAGGCAGAAGCAGCAAATCCAAGCCAAGGAGGAAGGGGAGAGTGAGGGAGGAGGTGCCACCACCACAGAGACCAGAGAGACCTCTCCTGGTGGTGCTGGGGCTGGCCAGCCCCAAGGCCACTAGCCCAGGGGGCACACACAGCAGCCTGCAGCCCTGCCTGGCCAGGGAGGGATGCCAGCAGGCACTGGACAAATTTACAAGTTTTTCAGAGCTTTTAGGCAATTCTGCACTTGCCGACACCTCTGTTGTGCTCAGTGGGGCTAGCAGCCAAGATGGTCTCAGGCTTCCCTCTGTGGCTCTGGCTGCCTTGGGAAGGTGGGGGGTTTGGGGGGGCACAGGGGACTTCCCCTCCTCCCCACCCACCACCAAGCCAAACCCCGCTAGAAGCTGTGTGCCCAGGTGACGGGCAGGCACTTCCAGCCTCAAGCACCCCAGCAAACCCCCCAGAGCCAGGGGTGAGCCTGCTCCACACCCCCCCACCCATGTGTAGTGCAAAGCCCTACCCCAGCCCACCCGCTGCCTCTTCCACGCCGAGCTGCTGGAATCGTGTGGCGATAGGGATGTCCCAACTATGCCTTTTATAAATACTGGCGACTCCCCTCTTCCCTGGGTGGGCTGGAAAAAGCTTGAAAAACCAGAGGAGTCTTCCCTTTGGTCCCACGGGGCGGTGGGACCTCCTTTTGCTGTCTGTGCAGGGGACGCACCTGAGGTAAGAAGCCCGTCCCTTTACCTGGCACAAAGGACAAGTTATCCACCTTCCCTTCCCAAACCCTCCTCTCCCAGCACAACAGCCATGCCGGCCCATCTCGGGCTCTCCCCCGTGAGCCCTTGCCAAGTAGGGTGCTTATAAAACCAGGTACCTGCGCCCCAGCTCTGTGTTTTGCTGACAAACAACCTCTGCTGGCAAGAAGATACCACGTCTGGGGACAGGATTTTATGACGAGCCCAGGCAGCAGGGCGTACAGACATGCCGCAAGTATGTTTGCCTTTACACACAGGCAAACACACACCCACGCGGCGTATAAGCAAGGGACACGATGTCCTCGCTTTTATTGCTGGGGTACACCCCTACCCACGGCTGGAGGGGGGAGAGAGGGCTCTATAGCCACAGCGCTATGCCGGGTGCTGGGAAATCCCACTGACAGGCCGGGGAGGCTTGCGGTGTTTCTGAACCGCTCCGGCTGCTTCCTCTCCATTTCAATAAGGTGACACATTCGACACCAACCCAAAGGGCTTCACCTGCGGGGCTCAACAGGACACTGCCAAATCCTGCTCATTAGCAAAGTGACCATCAGAAAGCAAAAACATGGTCATGAAAAACACCTTCGTTCTCCCCCCCCAAACCAGTGGGAAGCATAAAAGTGCATTCCCACCCTGTGGCAATCTCCTCCAAAGGCCTGTCTGCTTCTACAGCAGCATTTCAGAGGAACAAACCAAAAAACACCCTTACCTCCCAAAGCCACCCAAGACTCCCGGCAGCATGGGGGAAAAAAAAAAACAAAGAAGCAAAAATCCCCCAGAACTAACTCACCTCTAGGTTGTTTTGCATCTGCAATTGCCTGTAAGTTTAATATTAAATTGTACACAGCAGCCAAAAACTAGAAGAGTTGCATATTTCCTACATCGAGCCACATGGAAATCCCTAGAGGATTTCTGTGATGGAAACAACATTCCTACGGGTGTCTGCTGTCAACAGTTTTTAATTGATCATCATTACCTTGTAATAATAATTCCTAGGAGCAGGAACTTCTAGCTCAAGTACTCTATTATTAAATCAAAAGGCTGCTTCCAAGATGCAAAATGGCTGGGGCTCGCATTAGCAGGTAAAAATAGACATTACTTCCAGGAGATAGAGCAGGGAAAGACGGGTAGAAGGCATTTTCCCAGGTGTAACTCAACCGCTTCCCAGCTATTGTTTCCCTCCCTGGGAATCTGTGCGCATTGAGCGAGGAGCCGTGCAAGCTGCTCAGAGCGCGCCCATTTTCCTTCCCTTCTTCCCAAACAAAAGATCCCTCCAAAGCCCGGCGTCAGAGGCTGGACATCTGTCGCTGTTTGGGGGGGCTGGCGTGGCCATTGAAAAGAAGCAGTGACCTGTCAGCTTTGATTGATGGCCACAAACCTCCAGGCTCGACCCCTCATGTGGGAAAAGAAGTCCCGCCAAGGCAAGTCCCCTTTCACATGCTAATTCTGGGTTATAAATACTGCAGAGGAGCAGCGGTGCAGCAAAGAGCCCGTCGCAGGGGAGCGACCCACTGCCCGAGAGCCTCCTTCCCTTCCCGTCCCGTCCAGTCCTCCCAGTGCCTGGGGTGGGCAGGCTGGGTTAGGATGACGGCCGCAGCCAGCGCGGGGGGCACCCACAAGCTTGCCAGCAGCAAGGAGGAGAGGAAGGTAGGTCCCATCTGTGCCCCCGTGCAGATGCCAGCACCAGGGATGTGAATGATGAGTGCCGGGCTACAGGCACTGCTGCTGGGAGAGAGAAAGGGGACAGGATTTTTCCACTTCTATAAATATGCTTTCTCTGAATTTAAGCCATGTGGGTTGTTTGTTGGTTTTGTTTGTTTGTTTGTTTGTTTTTAATTCCCTTCTCTGCCTTAGAAAGGCTTCTCTCTGTTTCATTTGGGTAAACTCTTCTTAAAATAAGTCGAAGTGGGAGAATTGAGACCTGATACCATGTAATGGACTGGGGTCCCTGCCGAGCATTGTGTCACCCTGCGCTGGCTTCACACAGGGCATGGGGCTCTCTGCCCTTGCTCAACTGCAGCAGTGAGAGGAAGAAAAAAATATCAATGGCAATTCTTCTTCCTTTTCTTTTCCCTGCCAGCTAAGGAAACCCCTCATTGAGCGGAAGCGAAGGGAAAGAATTAATAACTGCTTAGACCAGCTGAAGGAGACTGTTGTGGGTGCGTTTCACCTGGATGTAAGTGCTCATTTTTGTGCTGCTTTTTGTCCTTTTGTTGGCGGGGGATTGGTTTATTTTGGGGGGTGTCTCTCTCTTTTGAGAAACTGGGCATGACACAAACCCTTCATCACCTCTAACTGCTGCACTCTTTCCTTATCAGCAGTCTAAATTGGAAAAAGCAGACATCCTGGAGATGACGGTGAAGCACCTCCAGAACATCCAGAGCAGCAAGCTGATGGGTGAGTGCCCGCTCCCAGCCCCGCCAGCGCGGCAGGAGTGTCCCAGCAGCTTTAATCCGTTGCCAGCTGGGCAAAAAGCACCTTTCCAACCTGTTGAGGCCCGGGCTGCCGCTCGGCTGTGGCTTTCTCCACTAGATGGGGAGATGGAGCTGGGCACTGGTTAACCTACGGAAGGTTTTATTTTCCTTCCAGAGCCACTCCGCTTTTTGGGCTGGTTTTGCCCTTGGCAGTGGGCAGGAGGACACAGGGGCTGCCTGCTGGGGTGGCTCACACCCTCTCACCTTCCCCCTGTGCCCTGCAAACCAGTCAGCTTACAGTAAAGCCCAGTCCCCTTCAGCAACGAGCCCCCCAGAACCCCGTGCCAGGGGAACCAGTGGGTGCTTTTCAGCGGGATCGCGCCAGGCAGCTTCCACCCACTCACCAACTCCCCTTGTCTCCTCTCCAATGCAGCTGACTCCAAAGTGGGGCTGGAAGCCCAGCAGCGGTACAGCACCGGGTACATCCAGTGCATGCACGAGGTGCACAACCTCCTCCTCACCTGCGAGTGGATGGACAAGACCCTAGGGGCACGCCTGCTGAACCACCTCCTGAAATCCTTGCCCAGGTCTGGCGAAGACACCTGCAAAGCGGCATTAAGGTCTTCAAGCCCATCTCAGCAGCCTCTCCTGACACCGAAAAGCCCCCTGAGCTCCAAGGGGAGCACTCGGGGCACAAATCCACCGCAGGAGCGCTTTTACCCTGCAGGGAGCAAGCAAGCTTTGAAAAATTCCTTCCAGCTGCCGTCGCCATCAGTTTTCAGCCAGGTCGATGCTGCGCCTCCCAGACAGGTCCTGCAGCCAAATTTTTCCCATAATAACCCTAGAGTGGGGTCATTAGATATGTGGAGACCATGGTAAAATGTGTTTTAAATTGTTTATCCTAACCTTAGACCCTCTTACGTATGTATCTTATAGATATGTTTCTTTAAAACACTTGTGGAGCAAGTCTGTTCCCGTAGGTGTACTAAAGACCAGGGTACTTCAAGCCGAAGTAAACCTATGTGTAGCCTGCATTGTAGAAGGCTGCTATTATTTTGTATTTATTTAATACATCTAAATTATTGTCTAGAATCCTCATGCTCTTTAGTGTATATTAATTACATAGCTTTCTTGTCTTGCATTAAAAGAATTAACTTCCAATTAATAAAAATACAGGGTGACAAGCAACAACCCTATCTGGCATCAAGCTTACTTTTGGGATCTCATGTAAGCTGCTGGGGGTATACAGGGGTAAACATTCTGCTTGTGATTAGGAAAAAAAATAAGAAAAAGAGAAAGGGAGAAACTTGATTCAAACTGCTCAGGAATGCTCTCTGGATCACCTGCTCCGGCTGTGCTGCTCCCAGCCACCTGGACACCCTGACAGTACTGTTCCACTTTTGAGATAAGTGTATATATATGGTACATATAGTTACATTTAGGGATTTTTTGTTTGTTTATGCAACTAAAAGTTCTAAATAAACTTTTGGAAGATAACAATGGATATTTCTGCCAGCATTGTCGTGTCTGCTCTGATTAAATGGTTCTTGGGGTCTGCTTTTGCTTTCTTCTTTCATGAACAGTTTTTCCTGGACGTGTTTGAAAGAGATAGCTTGGTTTGTGCCCCTGATGTTTTGCAGAAAAAGCAGCACGTGTGCACACATAAAATCAGTTGAAAGACAGTAACACTTAAAAGTTATGAAAGAAATCAGGAGTTGGGTTTATCAGCCTGGATCAATGCTTTAGTTTTTACTTATAAGTGAGTCACAGATAGAATCTAAAGGGCAGAAGGTAAAATTCCCTACAAATTGGACCTGGAAGGCTGGGACAAATCTGCTCAGTTTGTTGGCAACATTTGGCCCCCATTTTTCATCTCAAAGGCTAGAAGTTCTTCACAGTTAAAAGAAAAGAGCAAAGATCTCTTAAACAATCACTGTGCCTACTAATTAATGGCCCCCAGTTCAGAGGGGCTCATTATGCAGGGAGATCTATTTGATGATGTACTGAAGGAGTGAAAACCATCACCTCTGGGGTTAGATCTTTTTCTGTGAAGCTCTCCCTTTTATCCAGCCCTCTTGAAAAGCCATCAGGAGCTGAGGCATGGCAGGATCTTCAGCCACCGGGTCAGTAGGCAGGTAAAGACACAGAATTGTGCAGGTCTTACCACAACCTCAGTTTCCACCCTCTGCTTGAAAATTAGGATTTGCCCCTTTACTGATGGGAACCTCCAGAGTGACCACTGGAGAATACGCCCAAATTATCCCACTGCATCCAAAGAATGCCAAAGAACTGCATCCATCCGCCCAAAGAATGTGGGTGGAAAATGCACCCAAATCATCCACCACAAATGGACGCGGGTGGGAGCTGGGGCCAGTCTGAGCAAACAGCTGCAGCAGAGCACACAGAATACTCACAGGCAGAGAAAACAATCAGGCGAAGCAAACCACAGAAACCTGGAAGAGAAAAGACTTTAAAGACCTTCCCACTTTATTATTGCCACGGGTATTGCTGCGTTTAGACAAAGCCCCCACCCCACAGGAGCCCCCACGGCTGCACCCAGCAGAGGACCCCCACAGCGCTGGGCTCTGCACACCCGTGGGGCAGGCGAGAGGGGCAGCTCCCTACCTGAACTGGGCCTGAAGGTTTCTTCTACATCTAGACGGTGCCAGCAATGCCTCTCATAGCACTCGTGGCTACTTTATTGTTATGCCAGGAGAGGCTGTGATGAAAATATTTTACGATGGTTTGACAGCATCAACTTAAAAATACACTTTCCCCCTAAAAGCTGTAAATCCCCAGTGACCATAATTGTCAGCTATGGTTACCATGCTGAAAAGAGATTAGTGGGAAATGTGTATTTCTCACCATCTCTGCTCATTTACTTTGTACGTTTGAAAATACTTTGTGGTTAGTGAGTTTTATTATTTCCTGTGTCTGATCAGTAAGGTTTTTTCTGCTGTGGGTGTGGAGGGAAGGGTCACATTGCAGCCGGAGAGTTTTAAAAATAGAGAAGCGAGACTGCAATACTTGGCCAACAATCTCCAGGAACAGTTTCAGTACAACACACTCATTTTTCACTGCCTTCATTTCAAACCCATGGTGATTTTCAATGATCTCCCTGTCACATATCCAACTCATGCTGCAGGAATCTGTTGCAAGTCACTAGTTTTCAGTAAAGAAAACATTTCTTCAGAAAGGCAGATTACACACAGAATTTCACATGCACAAATTTCAGCTACTACTTGTGTTTGACAAAAGAACTCTGTATTTACTTCAAACCTGTTTTACCAAAACCAGGACTGTACAAAAGCAATAATATTTTGCTCTTCAATATATGCACCTCTCCACAGACACCCCAAAAATGCACTGTCAACTACTACCATCTTCTCCCCAGGAAACATTTGGCACGGAGGAGCTCTCCCAGCCCGCCGGCTAATGCAGAGCAAAGACAGCCCTGTCCTCATACATCAGTGTTTGAAGCCGCACCATGACACAGGGTCTGGACACAGCAGCAGGATCCATACGGATGCTATTTTCACATCTGCACCCAGTCCCAGCAGCAGCTGCCGCGGCTGCCACAGCACAGGTCTGCCAGGACCCAGATAAGGCACCTCCAAAACTTCACCACCATTCCCACCCGGGACTGCATGCCCACAGCCCTGGGGAACTGGAGGCACAGAGAACAGGGATGCTGCACACCCAGGTTTCACCTCATACGCAAACTGGAAATGGCCAAGAGAAGCACCCAGACCAAATTCCTCAGCACAGACATGGCCAGACAGACCAGTTTGCTGGAAGTGGTCACAAGATGCGTCACATCTCGCCCAGCACATGCAGGGCTAGGACAGCCTGGTGCAGATCTGGGCTCTGTTTGTCCCCTGTCACAGTGCTGTTCCAGACATGCTCTATTTGTGAACGGAGAATTAAAAAGCAGAGGCTGGTTGCTATGTACCGGAGCGGAGGTGGGGAAGGCTGGACACAAGGCCCAGGACCTCCACGTGCCTTTAACACAAAGCAATTACAGATTTATATAATAACGTAAGTCCAGGTGGACAAAACACCCACATGTACAGCAGCTCCCTTTACATAGACTGTGCTCCCAGACCGGCTCTCATGGAAACTAACAGGAAAACTCCCACTTATTTCTCAGAAAACGGGGCCAAACCCTTTTGCATTAGGGAAAGCTCGTGAGTATGTGAGAGAAGTGACGGCCCTGCCACGCTGTTTTCTCCCAGATACACACAACCCTCGGGGCCTCAGAGCATCCCTGCCTTTTCCCTTCCTCCTCCTCCCACCCTGAGGGCCCTGGAGCAACCTCCTGACCCACACAGCCCCACAGTCACCCACAGCAAACAGGCCAAAGTGCTCTAGGGATTTAGGAGTGGTACTGAGCCCCTGCAGATCATTCCTCGAGAGGGCTGAGCACGCTGCTTAAAAAGGGAACACGAGTCAAATTTTCAGCTGACCTCTTCATTGAGGGCTCAATTGGGCAAAGAGGAGACTTGGGGCTGCCGGTGTGACCGCTCTAGCAGCCATTGAGGGGCTCCTGATCCCCCACGCTCACAAGCAAGTGACCTGGCAAAACCCCATGCAAAAGCAATTCTGGGAGAAAATGTTTTCAAACCATTCTGAACCACGCTGCCATGGCTGTGAGAGCTCGCAGCTTGCTAGCTAAGTGCTCTTCTTGGGAGGGAAGTGGAAACAAACCCACCAACAGCAGAACACCAACAACTCCACTTTCCCTTTATATATGCCATTATCTCCCAGCTTCCAGCGTATGCATTCCTGCCGTGACAGGGACGCACTCCTATTTCATCGCGTGAGGAGTAATGTGTTGAGAACCTAACCCAAAGTCTGTCACATTTTTCAGAGCTCATGAATAACGCAGCAGAAGCTGGAGCCAGCCCTGGATCTGATCTGCACTGCTGAGATGTTTCATTTATAAATCCCAGCCCTGGTGAGAGTGTGGCTGGCTGCCCCGAGGCACCATCGCAGACCTGCCAGAGCCTGGGAACTCGCTACGCTCCTCAGACTCTCCTATGGTCCCTGCATTAGGTGTCACAAATCCTACTGCACACTTGGAGTTTAAAAGCACATTAGAGCATGTCCATCAAGTTCTCTGTGGCTAACACCACCAAGCAAATGGACTTGCTCACTCAGTCCCATATCCACTGCCATGGAGAGATCTGGTTCTCCAGCAAGAGCTCAAAGGGGTTTTTGTTGGGGGCTGGAGGACTGTCCCATTGGCTCTGCCCCTGAGGAGAGATGGGACCGATGTCTCCTCTCCAGGCTCTCTTTCCCCGAGGAGGCTGGGGGAAACGGCAGGGCAGAAGCTCTGTGGCTGTGGGCAAGCTGCTCGGCAGGGAGTGGCTTCGCTGGGGTAAGAAGGATGGAGAAACCACTCCTGAGCTATCCCTTCCTTCCCTGGGAGCTTCCTAAAATCCTCTCCTCCCTCCATCTGCCGGGCACCCGCCATCCCTGAGCGTACCCAGGCAGCAGCCGTCTGCCGTGGAATGGCTGCTCACCCGGACTGGAGTAACCACACGGCTTGTTTTAAACCCACCGCCCTGAAACTTCCTCTGCGTAACAGGCCTGGGCAGTCCAGCTGTAAGTTTGTCTGCAGAGAGGAGAAATCCAGTGGCTGGTCTTGCTGCCCCGTCAGAAATGCTGTCCTGTGCTGTACAGAGCTGGTTTGCTGCCTCTTATAGCCACCTAACACAGCCCAGGACTTGGCCAGCTGTATGAAATAAGGCTTCACACAAACCACACAGTCCCGGTGTGGCATCCACTTCACCCTCCTGCACAGGCTCTGTCTGACCCCACTCACTCTCACAGCCCAGCCGCAGGCAGCGGGGCTTTGCACAGCACCCAGCAGGATTGTCCAGGAACATGGCCACCCCTGAGGAGCCATCTGTCACAGCCCCGGCATCACCGGCCCCTGAGACAGCACACCGCAGCTCCCCTACCTTTAGCTGTGATGTCGGTGTTTTACAGAGCCCCAGTGCTCACCGGGAGATGCGTTCCCATGGGGAGGTGGAGTTCACACTGTTCTGGGCCATGAGCATCAAGTTTGGTGGCTGCCAAAGGGAACAGAGGAAACCCTGCTGGAAGCACCTTCCTGCCCTTGTGGGTCCCTCACCCTTTGCTCCAGGCTGCTGCTGTAAAAATGTTTTTCAGTTGAAAAACTGTAAAGCCAGAAGCAAGCCCTACACAACCACAAAACTACAAGGTGAGAAATACCTCCAGGTGGCTCTGAAGCCACTCCTTTTTGTCCAGACAGCCAATGGATGGAGTATGGACCATGCCAGGAAGCAGGTAACCTTCTGCAGCACAGCTGGGCTCAGCAAACAGCTCAGCTTTCCCCCAGCAACCTCTCCACATGGTCACACTATCTCCCACTGCTCAAGCTGTTTCCTTCTACCTCCTATGAACTGAGAAGGGAGAAAGAGAGAAATAGGCATTTCCACACAGTTCAGAAGAGTAGATGTTTGACGGGACAGTGAAGTGAGCCAGGAGTGCCATGGTTGAGCTCCTTGGGACAGAGGAGCTCCCACAGCAAGGGCAGAGCAACCCTGTGCAGGAGCTGGGACTTTTCTGGGTCCCTCTGGGGCTGTGGGAAGAACTGTTCAGGAGCAACCACATAACCTCAAACCTTTCTGCCCCCTGCCCTTCCCTTGCCCTGCCCTGTTTAGCCTACGTGAGTATTGAAGTACAAAGCCAAGCACTTTGAGATATGCCCTCTTCCCACTGGAGAGGCTGTGAGAACAAGCAATCTGCGTGGGATAGTGATCACATCACTGCATGCATCCTGAGAAGTGCTGAGATATTATTTTGGTAGGTGCAACAGAAGAACCGTCCAGACCATTGAACACAACAAAAGCAATACTTGGACAGACAGGTTCTTCAAACCAGACGCGTTGCTGTCAAAATCTTCTCGAGAAAAGGAGACCAATGCCTCACGGTGTTTCTCGTAGTCGGCCACTGCACACAGAGCTACACACCTATTAGAAGACCTCTGTGGCACTCCAAAACTCTGTCCTCCCTTGTTCATAAGAACCCATGAGCAGAGAGCACTTTCCAGCACAGACCCATGGCACTAGAGGAAAGCCCTGAGCCTGCCAGCACAGCTTATCTCACCCATGGCTTTGGACTTGGTGTCGATGGCCCCAGGGTTTTTCAGAGCAGAGGCAGTTACAGCAGCCTACTGTGGGGCAGCAGCTAAGCATGGCCCCACGAAACAGCTGGCTTCTTCTAAACCTAACTCTTACCTTGCTCCACACCTGAGTTTTTCCAGTCTCCTACCTGAGGGTGATGATCATACTCATCTCAGAGATCTCTAGGTGAAAAGCACTAGCAAGATGCCAGGGATTGCACAGATTAAAGAGATGAGGCAGGACCTGAAAAGCACCTCCCCAGCTAACTGTCACATGAATCACTTCTCCACTGGCTTCCCAGCTCCAGCACTTGCCTCTTCAAAGTTCCTCTGTACAAACATACCCTCGCTACCACTGGAGCCTTCCCTGCAGCGCGGGCAGCATCTGGCCCAGCCTTCCCATGGCTCTCGGCCTTGTCTGATCCACACTCCCCACCAGACTTGCATCACCCAACTGCCCTCCTACTGTTCTGCCCTTGTGTTGGTCTTTTTACCTGATCAGCACTGCCCAGCTCACACGATGCACAGCACCATCCTGTCTGAAGTCACCCCGTTGGCTGAAGTGCACATGCCCGGCCAGAGAGGACAATGTTTGTCCTCCTGCAGCTGGCATAAAGGCAACATCAAAGGATGAAGCTGTGCTTGGGTAGATGGGAGATGCCTTGTTTTTGCGGAGTGACCCTTTGTATCTTTCACAAGGAACTTTTTCCAGCCCCGGCCCCTTACCAACAGGTCAGGAGGCGATGTCCGTATCCGAGTAGCAAGCTCTGCTCAGCATCGCTGCCCCTTCCCGCTGGAGGTGGCCCCCGGTCACAATGGGCAGCAGTGATTCATTCGGGAAGCGTGTGAGTTGAGGTGATACCTGCAGCTGGGCAAGAAGGAGCAGGGAAGCCTTGGCATGAAGCCTGAAGCGAGCTGGTGTCTGTTCCAGCTGGTCCTCTGACAGCCGCCGGGAAACTGGCACTGCTCTGAGTGCTGTGCCAGCCGGGGACGTTGCCATACCCAGGTCGGTGGTAGCTGATGGACAGAGCCCAAAAGCTGTGAGCTCGGAGGTGCTCCCGGGAGCATTCCCTGGCACAGGGCAGCTCCTGGTCAGGGTGCTCAGCCCAGCTCCACCACAGCCCAGAGCACAGCGCCTGCAGCCAGCGGTACTGCCAGCAGGGAGGCAGGCTGGCACACCCTCACCTCCCAACAAAACCCTTCCAACAAACAAGCCCATCACCTCCCACACCCTCCTTCTCCAGTGGAGGTGCTTATACAACAGGAGAGGGTGGCAGGGACCTTCCCGAGGGATCCCAGATGCCTGCAATTACTTCCCAGACCACAGCAACCCCAGCGAAACCCCAGCATCTGTCCTGATGGAGGACTCAGCACACAGAGGTGGAGGAAGGAAAGCGTTTTGGCCTTTCCCTGAAACACCTAATGTATACAACAGCAGCCTGTTGGCCCATGCTGACCCTGCTGCAAAGGGGGAACACTTAGCCCTCGCCCGGCACAGCGGAGCCTGCAAACATTTCAGTGCCAGCCACGCTGCAGTTGTGGGTGTGGGACACAAACGTGGTGACCTGTGGTCCCTGGAGAGCTAAACTTCAACACCCACTTGAGGTCACTACTCACCAAGGGCTCAAGGTCACCTAAGCTCAAGGGCAGTGTCTACATCAGCAAATAGTTATGTGAGATAGAGGAGATCAGCTGGCCGAAGCAGTTGGTTTGGAGGCTCCTGCGTCTGTCATGGAAGACGCTCAAAGATTTTACTTCCAACTGGACGTAGTCACCTGGTCCAAACCCCTGGACATGCACATGGTTCCCAGCTGCCCAGGGGACCAGCTGCTGCTTCCAGCCACCGTGTCCTTCTCTGTGGTTGAAGAACAGGTGGTGCAAGCTCAGAGCAGAACTTCTGATCTAGTTTCCACCAAAACGAACCCAGTTTGTGTGCACAAAACCTGCACCGCCAACCAGTGCAGTGTGCAGAGTGACGACAATTAGGAAACTTGCTTCAAAACCACAGGACTGCTCCAAAATGAAACACCAACAGAGCTGGAGCCTGTGATCTCTCAACTCCCACTGGTTTTGGAGGGAAATACAGCTACCCCAGATGGAGCCTAAAGTGTTTCCACAAACATTCGGTTCCACAGCTTTAATCCTAGCCCTTCGGGGGGAAATTTACACACCTTTCATCCAGCTGTCTGTGTCTATATCCAGCTCCTGGCAGGCAGATCAGAGCAGCCTCGCCCAGCGCACAGACAACCCTCCCTCCCCAAGCACGGGCAGACACTGCTCCATGGCCAGCCAAATGCCAGCCCGCAGTGCTCCTGGGCATGGGAGCAGGTCTGAGCGGGAGGGACCCCGCACAGCCCTCTGCCCAAAGGGCCGCAGGGCCGACAGCCTGGAGATGCTTTGGGGTGGCACCTACCTGTCCCCAGCTGGACGGGGTCCCGGCGCGAGCAGCAGCTCCATGTGGGAAGGTGGGTTCCTGTGCCACACCATGTGCCTCCACAATGGCTCGCGTGTGAGGTGGGATCCTGAGAGAGGACAGGGAGATTGAGGTTGGCATCAGGAAAGCATCCATGGCCGGAGAGCAAACATGGGCCGCAAGGTCCTCCTCGCACAGACCAACTGCTGCCACCTGAGAGGATGGAATTCTGCATTTATGTGGGACTCTGTCTGAAATTGGAAATACCATTGTCAGCAGCTTTCATCAGTCAAAGAGGAAATGCAGAGAGAAAAACAAACAACCAGGCGAGCGTGTACACAGGCTGTACGTTTCAGAACAAGAGCAGCAGGCTCACCCCAGCACCCATGTGTCTCTCTGCCATCCTCAGCCAGAAGTCCCGAGTCCTTCCACAGCTGGGACCTGAACCACAGTGTGGTGGACATCTACCTCCTCAACGGCAAGATGTGTGTCCCAGCTATGCTCTCATAACTTCAGCAGTACTCTTTTCAGCCTTGTTACCTCTTCACTGAGAGGCAAAGGGCCGAGGAGGAGCAGATTCTGGCCCCCTCAGGGCCACACGACATCTGCAGCCAAACCGAGTCCCCAGGGGTCTGCGCTGCCGCATGGTGGGGGCTGACATGATGATGGTTAGCCGTGGCAGGCCTCTGTGCTCGCCACTGGTATGTTGCTGTCACCTGCTAAAATTCCTTCTAAATATCTGAAAAGCCCCTTTCAATAAATACATGCAGGCAATACTCATTTTAAGGAACATTGCAGTAACTCAACAACTAACAGAGTTTCTTTGGCCCACCATAAATATCCATATGTGTGAGTCTCTCTGCATGTATGTGCATGCATATATGTATGTGCATGCACACATATATATGTATGTGCATGCATGTTTGTGCATACCTATATACATACACATAAAGAATTATCTCTCAGACTACTTGGGAAACAGAAAGATCAGGAGGCAGCAAAACACAAGGAGACTAAAGCCAGTACACCAAATAATTGCTTCTCCAAGAGCCCCCAATGCTTTTCCACAATAAAGTCAACAATACCAAGGGCAGAAGAACCAGCCCAAAGCAGCAGTGAAACCTGCGGTAGTAGAGCAGAGAGAAACCACAGATGGAGAAATAAATGGAGCACAAGACAAGCAGCAAATGGCCCCATACAAGCTGTCACCAGAGCCCTACTGGGGCATTTTTTGGTGTATCCTGGCTTCCCAGGTGTTCTGAAGGAGCCAGAGATCAGTTCCTGGTGCCCCTTTCAGACACGCTCAGCACAGCACAGACAGCTGACCTGGCGCGGGGGGGAGGACAGCACAGATTTCATCTCCCCTCTTTCCCCAGCATCTTCAAAACCACCAGCTCCTCTCTAGTGTCACTCTCTCTCCAATTCAAAAAAAGTCATTTCCAAAGGTTGTTTTGCCCTGGCCATTCCTAGCAATGGAGCATGGTGTGTATACATTAAATGCAGGAGACGCTGCATTCCTCCGGGGGAGATAAGGAGGCGGAGGGAGGAATGTTTCCCCTGCGTGTCTGTGCACGACCCAGCTTCAAACAGCAGCAGCGTGCGACTGGCAGCTCCCCAGCAGATGATTCTTAAAGTGCTTGAATGCAAGTGAAGGTGGCAAAAAGCATCAGACGAAAGGCTCACCAGCAGCCAACCTGCACAGACCTCCGGGACACAGCGAGGGGCCACGGCACAATGCTATGTGCTGGTTCCCTGCATGCTTTAGGACCTGGGTTTGGCAGAGAGCTCAGCTTAGGCTTCGGGTGTTGAAATATCTGGCTGTGGGGCATTCTCGAGAGTGAGAGAATCCCTCAGCCCCAAAGTATGATGAGGTATGGGCACGTGATTTTGGGTCCACACACACACACGCACACAGGGAGAATACTCTGCTCCCAATGATGGGAAGCCCAACATGCATTCCTGCTTCCATGTATGAGCAGCAATTGGCCATGCCTTACCCACAGCGCATTGACTGCTGGCTTAGAGAGCAAACACCCTCGCTCTTCATATCACTGAGCCAGCAGTGACTGAACAGGAAGACACAGTGTATTGGTTGCCAATCAATTGATATGTATCCAGCACCTCTCACCTGCACTGAACCAGTCTGGCTGGTGCAGCTATACTGGCAAAACTCCCCACCACAGCAAAATCCACCAGTGGGATCAACACATCAGACAAGCAAAATCAGCTTTGTTTACCCAGCGCTTTTACGCTGGTATAACTGGTAGAGATTTTGCAGCGAAGCAGTGCAATTAAAATCAAACAAACAAACAAACCAACCTTTGCCGCCAACGTCCTGCACTGACCAAACTGTCTGATCCAGGGGTCCTCTGCAAAGCACGTACCAAGGACTATTTCAACAGCCAGTGGGGAGCTTTCATCTCTGGGGTGAAATAACAGGTGCAGAAGGCACTTTGGCTGTGGGAAACAATCAATACCGTAGGCAGCTAGAGATGGACGAAGAAAGAGAAGCAGAAGAGAGTGCTTAGCGTGAAGCTTTGGCCACTGTTACTCTGGGACTGATGTATTCGGCCTCTGGCCTGGAGACCCTCCGAGTCATGGGATGTATGGGTGTAAGGGTGTTTGGTGTCTAACAGCCAAGTTAGAGACAGGAATTTCCCCTCTTTGCACCATTACTTGAAATACCTGCCAGGATGTGAGAGCATAAGAACTGCTTTAGATGAGAGCAGGAGCCCACCTGACACAGCATCCCACCTCTGATGGCTCAGGGAGAGAGCAAACAGAGCAACGGGGCAAGCACACAGCTGTTATTCCAGAGCACACCACCACCACCCTTACTTTTTTTTTTTACATTTGCAGATTACCCAATTATAATCCTTATATACTGAAATCAGAATTAAGTAGGGCCAAAAAAAGAAGATTATGGAGAATTGACTTTCAGAGACCTAGTGCTGAGGTTCCTATTTTAAGTCCCATCAGATTTAGGGCTGCCAATCAAAGGGTCACATTTGCCTTCAAAGGCCGCTGTGCCATGAGGCATTTCCTGACGCTGAGCGCCCGACTTAGCTGCCCGTTGCCGGGTGGTCAGAAAGCTGTGAATCCAATCCCTCCAACGTATCACATACCCAACAGCTCAGTGCTCTTGTCTGGGGATATAAAGAAGTATTTGCCCTAATTCAATTTTCCAAGTGATGGTACAGCCTCAAAGCTCAGGGGACATTCTCCAGGAGAGCCTGCTGTGGGGTGCATCGCCATTGTGGGGCAACCCAGCTGCCCCGCTGGTCTCTGCACCTGCATGTCTCCAGAGATGTCCCTCCACCTCTAGCAGCCCCACGGTGAGGACACCTGATGCGGTGAGGGCCTGCATTTTGTTTACATGGTCTCCACTCTCTGCAGGGGCCACCAGCACAATGATGGGTGAGCACGGACAGGGGGTCCCTGCAGGACGAGGGGGGCTGTGCCCGGGGCAGCAGCCAGCACTGACAGAGCAGCCGGGGCAGAGATCTCCCCCATGCTTCCCCTTTCTTCCCACCGCCTTGCCAAAGCTTTTACAATTACTTTCATGAGTTCCCTCAAGGGAATAAAAAGATTAAGGCATGACTAAGAAAACCAGAGGCATGTGGAGTCTGGCTGTGGCACAGGGCTGGCTCAAGCTCCCACCTGCACTCAGGGGATGCTTTGATGCCTGCAGCACCCGGGAACTTCCATTTTGACTCCCAGGGACCATTTTCCGCAGCAATTTCACCACACCTTGTGCTCCCACCATGTTATCCTCCTTCTCAGCTCTGCCCCTGGACAGGACTGTATCTCACCTCGTCTGCCCAGGGACTGCAAGTTCTTCTCAGCTCACATCAGCAGCAGCTATTCACGGCGGGAAAAGCTGTTTTCTGGTTGAGTTTTGGCAGTTCATCTACCCCTTCCCTGGTCCAGGCAAATTTGGAATTCTGATCCAGTCCACTACCTGCACAACAAACCCCTTCAACAGATCCATGACCCCCCCAACTGCCTACTACAAAAACTCAGGCCGTGAGGAGCCCTCACTTGCTCTGCAGGTGGTTTCTCCATTTGTGTTACATGGACGCAGCTCTGCAAAAGAGGAGGTGAAGCATCATCTGGAGGAGGCGCAGCACAGGCGGGCCAGGGGAGGAGAAGCTCCAGGCTGGTCTCTTTACAAGACTTCCTTTAGCATGTAAATTTGGCATGGCTGACCACCAGACCTGCTTTGGGAGGCCTAAAAAGCCCCACATACAACACATCTGTGAGAAGAACAAGCACTGGAATGACTGCCATCAAGGAAGACTCCCCGGTACGGGTTGTGATCCCCTTAGGAACAACCTGCTCCGAGCAACCCCACGTCCCAGCCCCAGAGGACGGCAGTCAGGAGCTTTAGATGTAGCCAGAGCCTGCCAAGGTGCTGACCATGGGCAGCCCTTTCCAAACTGGGATCGGAGGGGTAAACCAGTCTGCAAAGCCCTATAAGCCCAGCTGCCCGTGCCCAAACAGGTGGCCCATCGGAAAGCCTCGGCGTGGGCAGGGTTTGCAACACCTTCCTTCTGGTGTCTGAAATCAGAGCGCAGCGATGGGCTCATCCACAGCAGTAACTGGTGGGGAACATCCTGACAGGGAGAGCGTTTCGGTGCAGCATGACAATCTCTATTTACAGGAATACAATATCCACAAGAACACACCGGGCACTCACCCAGTTGGCGGAAGTGCTCCTGCAATTGCTCTCGACACACAAGAGACAGGATGCCAGCGAACACCTGCCTGCTGTTTGTACAACACCGTGTACAACAGCTGCTGCGTGGCCCCTGCATCCCAGCCCACTTGGAAGGTAAATATATCGCGTGTAGGATAACCCGAAATCACCCGGCAGCTACAGCAAATGCTCAATGAGATTGCTGGCTCTGAAAAGGAAGGGGGATTTTTACCAGTGAGGACCAGGTTCCCTGGGAGGGAGCTATCAAAACATTGATGTCCATGGGTATTTTCTTCTCCAAAGATGCATCTCTTCCTTCCTCCCTTCAAGTCAGTGTGTTATTTGCAGAAGCCTAGTGAAACCCTGAAATCACCCTTGAATGAGCTCTAGGAAACAAACCTCCAGCTGACAGCTGCAAGCACTGGCTGCAAGAGCAACTGATGCCTCTAAAAGCTGAGCAAAGCCAAATTTCAGCCAGGTGAGCTGTGGGCACACATGGCCCCAGCTGGTACCTCTGGGTGGAGGGCTTGCATGCAGATGCCATTCTGGTGTATGATCTGGAGAAAGGAGAAAGAGAGGACACTGCCCCTCACCCCTGCCCCTGCACCGGTGTGCACAAGGCAGGGAGTAGTACTTTGCCCCATTCTCCTCAAAAGTGCAAGAGGTTATCTCGCACCACCCCAAACAAAAACTCACAAATTTTCCCCCAGGTGCATTTAATGGCTGTTTGAATGATTGGGTTCTCCCCCCTCCTCCTTTGCACTCTGCAGCAAGAGTGAAAAACGACCATGCCAAGCTTCAGCCCCTCTCCTGGCTTCAGACCATCATGGGACTGGCTTTTACGCAGCACAGCTATCCTTAAGGAAAATGAAGAGCAATAGAGAGCAATGGCCCAGGTGTGCTCTGAGCAGGCTGGATTCGGCTCAGCTACAGTGCACAGCACTTAATCCACACGACGTCCTGCTAAATTTAGTGAAGCTAGACTCAGTGAAAAGCCAGGTAAAAGAATATTGAGAAGAAAAGCTGCTCAAACATGTCCCCCTGGGAGGTGTGACAAACACTGCACAGAGTTCCATGGGGCAACAGCAAATTTAAAACCAGAGCTGATGCCTGCAGATCTGCTGATCCCAGTGTATGTCTTTAGTGTGGCTTCAGGAGACAGATTTCACCAAGAAAAAATGGGATGAACTGAAAGAAAAAAAACTCAGAGCGCTTCCATGAAGGGTGAAACCATCAAGCATCCACAGACCTGCACCGCAACAGTGCGGGGTTCCCACTGCCGGAGAGGGGCTGAGCTCCCGCTGCGGTGTCCTGCCACGGGGGTACACACCCCTGCTCGCCCCACAGCCCGGGCAGACGTGTGGCAGAGCCCCGGCAGAGCAGGGCAAAGGGCCAAATGCTCCTGCTTCAAAGCCAAGCCAAGCACCAGATCATCTGTTGGCTTTTATTACGCCACTATTGCTTGCGTGGTGAATTCCAGACCGGGAATGTAACGACAGACAGGCCAGGATCACCTCGCTCACGATAAAGTTCAGGTACAATGTGTAGCCCATAAAGAAGAAACCTCTGGATCTTCATCCTGAAATTGCTGCTCTGAGCCACGAGGGTCTGTGCAGCACAGACACAAGGCGTGATGACCAGCTGCATTTGTCACCTTTGGGGAGAAAGCGGATTTTTAGCCCCATACTGGAGATGGTAAGAATACAATGATCAAGTTTATTCCTGTTAAAGGCTGGCCCATCTCAAAGTACAGCGGCAATGTACCCCGGTGGGTAGGGCAACAGAAGGGCTGGGCTGTTACTCCATCTGCCAGCTGTCTCTGGGTGACTGCAGGGGAAGTCATGTCATTTCTCCACTTCACCTCTCCAGTCTATGGCAGTATTTAGATGACAGTATTTGCAAACTAAAGAACAGAAGTCCTGTATATATAAAATAGGTCTACTCCAGCCCAAGTAACTTCTGTGTGCTGTATTCAGAAAGGGGCTGTTTTCTTTGGCCGCAGCCCTTATACATGTCTAGAGCCCAAAGGAGCACACTGGCCTGGCAATCCCTGCAGTGTTACACCCCCAAAGTGTGTAGCAAAGCAGAGAATGGCATCCAAGTACTATGGAGAGCCAAAAATTCCCCCACATTATACCAACAAGCAGGTGATAAATGAGCAACCACACAGCCTGAGCATTGGGACTGCTGGCAGGTGTGCATCAGGCAGTGACCCTGGGGCTAACATCCCCTGAGGACCTTCAACAGCCGGGGCAGGGCCTGGCATAACCATCAGATCAGTCACTGGCCAACAGCACCACTCAGATCTGCCACTGTGCTGAAGAGAGCAGCAGAGATACTAGCAGCCAGGTGTGCACATCTGGAGTAATACACACAGGGAAGATGCTCAGACCCTTCCCTTCCTCAGACAGGCTGGGCACTGCTGGGACCTCTTAGGGCACCGGCCCAGCGAGACCATCACTACTGCTTGCACTGGCATACCCTTAAAAAAGCTGCAAAAATGGTTCTGCTCTGCTGGAGTGACGGGCTGGGGAAAGAATGAGGGAGTGCAGGGAGTGCCTGAAGGCAGCCAGAAGCAAGTGTATGCTTAATCAGCTCAGCCAAAATAAACCAATAGGTGTTAAAATGGGAGGGTCTCCTCAGAGAGCCACGCAGCAGAAAGAAACCCGCTGGAAGGGCTGGAACGTGCAAACGAGCAGCTCTGCCCAAGATATGATCCGAATCAACCTGCAGCAGCTGCAGACAGATGCACCATCTGCTGAGAGCATTCTGTAAGGACATCCCGGTCGACGGTGTCAAAACCAGCAGACAGCTCAAGGAGATATAATAAATGCAGAACAAACCTCCGAGCCAGCTGGCAGGAGAGATGACGCAGCCCTTCAAAAGGGCTGTCTCAGGACCATGCCTCCTGCTTGAGCCAAACTGGAATTCACCAATGGCATCGTATACACAGAGGCGAGACTGTCGCTGTGGTGCAATGGCTCCCTTGGAAGAAGGAAGGAATGGCAGGATGGATGTCAGACAGCACCTGACAAGCCATCCAACAAAAGAGACAGCTGCTGTGAGACAAAGACAAGACAGCCAACTTCAGTGCTCTAACAAAACTACCTAGCACTACGGAAGCTCCAATAGAGGATCTGGCTTCACAGGTATCACTGGTACACTTGCAAGCAGAGGGTCACTCAGTCAGGTCATAAGGGTAGCAATGAATTCACATCGCGCTTCTAGAGTTCACCTACCTGGTGTGATCTTGAGGGAGCTCCCAAAAGACACAGGATGTGGCTGACAGGAACACGTGGCTCATGAGTGGCCCATGATCGGGGATGCAGTCCAGTCTTACGATCTGCTGCATACCTCTGGAAAAGGCAGGTTAGCTCTGCTTTGCTTGGTCCTGTGTCACCCAAAGCAAGCCGGTGTGCTGAAGGACTGACCAGCGCAAACCAGGGTGGCCAGCAGCGGGCCAGCGCTGCTCCTCCTCCAAGCCTCACCCCTGCACGCTGCAGCAAGCACGGGCTTAGACCATCAGTGCTTTTGGGAAGAGCATGCGCAGTAGCCCCAGTCTCTAGGGGATTAACCTGGAAGAGATCACCCTTGCCCTGAAGACCCAGCCGTGGGCACAGCTCCCTCCCAGACACCCCCGCTGCCCTCGGCTCCCAGCCCACCACCATCCCTCAGGTGCCTGAGGTCCAGCAGCCACAAGAGCAGCACGTCCGTACATCCCCATCCCGGCACCGACAGAGGGAATAAGAGCAGGGGATTTTCCATTGCGCACAGGGACAGGGCTGTCTGTGGTAAAGGGGGGAGCAGAGGGGGTCATACTGCAAATGCGGCTTCCTTCCTGAAGGATTTTGAAGGGGGACAGGCATTAACGGGACAGATGAGAATCACCCGCCTTATCCTTATGGGATGGCTCTATCAGCAACGACACCGTAACATCTGAAGCAGGCAGCTCGGGATGCTGGCTGGATGTGCTGCTCCCATCTTACTGGTAAGATAATTCAATGCAAGAAAAACAAACAAACAAACAACACAAACAAACAATCACTGGATGCCAACCAAAGGCTAATTAGAGCTGTACGGCATTTGCCAGCAAAGCCCCCTGCTGAGCCACAGCATATCCTGGCAGAGAGAGCTGTCTGTCTGTCCAGACAAATCCCATCCCAGAGCAGCTCACCAGCAGCTGAGGGACTGGGCGCTCTCCCTGGGGTGCCCCTCACATCGCCCCCTCCCCAGGACACCCTCAGCAGCACCTGCAGGGCCAGGTGCCCTTTCATTTTACCTCCTCAAAGACTAGGCTATGCTGTGAAAACACATTTTGGCTGAAGGAATGCAATTTGCTAGAGAACAAGCCTCTTCTGAAAACCTGGATTTTAGGAGAGAAATGTGAAAATTTTACAGGTCTTCCTGGAAAAGTTGGAGTGTCACCGTCCATTTGCAGTACAGCCAGGGGACACTGAGCCAGCTCAGTGCCACCAAGTATGCAGCCCTCAGCAGGGCTCAGCTGCACGACATCTTCACGCTTGGCTTGCTCGGTTGATCTCATTCATATACAGAAACAAGGCAGGCCTGGGAACTCACTGTATTTAACGGGTGCAAGGTATATTTTAAAAACCCGATTCCAGCTGCATTAAAATTGAATAACTTGGCAGAGTCTATAGAACAGACTGTATTTCAAGGCATAGCTAGAAAGGAAGACAGTTAATGCAATTATGCTGACAGTAAAATGCTGAATTTAATTATGACTTCAGCAACAATGACATATTTATGATGATTAAGTCCAAGATCTGCAGATAAGAGGACATGGGTGAACTGCTGGGTCCCCTGGACTCTTTTCCTCTTCTCTCCTAAGGAAACTATCCTGCTGCAAGCCTCCATCTCTTCCTCAGCCTGTCAGTCCTCCCCCAGGAATGTTTGGCTTCTCTAGCTAAATTTAAAAAAGGTCAAGAAAGAAAAAAATTACAAGGAAATTAAGTTCTTGTAAATTCTGTGAATGTGGGCATCTGAGCCAAGGTGAGAGGTCCTGCAACAGGAGTTCACCTTTTGCAGGGAAGCAGAGAAACAAAGCATGGATGCGAAGGAGAGAAGATCCAACCAGATGCCATAAAGCCACGGGGAATCGAGCTTCATCGCTTCCAGAAAAGCTTGCTAGATGGCAAGTGTGGAAGGAGACCTTCTCCTGCAGGCACACAGAACATCACAAAAGATATTAAAGATAGCTCCGTGTCATCCCTCCTCTCTTTCACTTGTACTTCACAAGTGCTACAGAGGCAGCTTGATACTGCTTCAGGGCCTCCTTCTGCCATAGCAAACCCTGCCTTGCTTCTACTGCAGAATTTGGAGTGGGTTCAAATGAAATTCCAGCCACCTCGGGCTGCTGGAACAGCTCCCTCCCCTTGAACCCACCTCCGGGTCAGGGAGCAAACTTGCCAGAATGACCAGAGTGACCGAAATGCTGGTTGGAAGGGACCTGTGGAGGTCCCTAGTCCCAGCCTCCTTGAAGCACGGCCACTGCCAACAGCACAGCAGGCTGACTGTGGCTTTGTCTGACCGAGCCTCAAAAACCACCCAGGATGGAGATTCCCTGACCTCTCCGGGGAACCTGTCCCAGTGCTGCACCACCCCTGAGGGACAGAGGTTTCCTCAGTATCTGATCTGAACATTGCAAACTGCAACATGTGGCTGCTGCCCCTTGGTTTATCATCTGCCACTGATGAGAAGAGCCTAACTCCACCAACTCTGCAACGGGAGTTGTGGGACGTTGCTAGATTCCTCTCTGCATCCTCTTGGCCAGCCTAAACATGCCCAACCCACCCCGGGTCCTGCACATGTTGGTAGTCCCCTCCTGGGCCCCCTCCATGTTCACAGAATCATAGAATGTTAGGGATTGGAAGGGACCTCGAAAGATCATCTAGTCCAATCCCCCTGCCGGAGCAGGAACACCTAGATCAGATCACACAGGAACTCATCCAGGCGGGCTTTGAATGTCTCCAGAGAAGGAGACTCCACAACCTCTCTGGGCAGCCTACAACCTCTCTGGGCAGCCTAACCCTTCTCACCCTGGGGTCCCAGAACCCGACATTACTGCACTTGCCATTGGCACAAATCCAGACTCCTGTCCACAGTCCAGCACGCAGCCATTCTGGAGCTCAGGAGCAGCCTGGTGCTGGGTGGACTTACACAGGCAATTTCTGTCCATCAGAGCCATGGAAGAGCTGTTGCGGTGAAATACTGGGCAGTCTAGGGTGAAAAGAGAACGTTCAGTAATTTGTTCAATCATTGAGCACTGCTCCATCACCTAGCAATGAGCTGCTCAAATGCAAAACGTGTGGGTCCAGGATGTCAGCCCTGCCTGTGCCACCGCACTGGGGGGGGCAATCTGCTGCAAGTACCAGCTGAGGTTCCCCCTGCCCTCCCCAGAGACGGACCACACACCACGATGGGGTCCCCCTAGCCTTGGGGAGCCTCAGGCAGCGGCTCAGTTTGGAAAAGGAGCAGGAAGCTCTAATTTAGCCCAGACGCTTTCAAGATCACTTCCTCTTTCAGATTAATTCTGTGCAAATAACTTTATTGATACAACAAAGAGACAGACGTCACCAGAGTAAATCAGTCAATTGCCCTCCCCACGCAAGCCTGAACACAAACATCATAAAGCCTTTTCCCGGGAAACACAAGACAAAAAGAACAAAAGCAGGCCCTGGAGTCGAGACCTGAGCCCACAGTTCCCCGCTCTTGACCCCGAGCCCACAGCCACCATTCCCCTTCCCTCCCTGCTTTCAACAGTCTGGAGAGGTGCGTTTCTCTGGCCTGAAAAGACAAACGGAAAGCAAGTCTCCTATGTGATGCAGGATTGGGCTCGCCGAGAGACGAGAGCCTCCTGATGGAAGCAGCGCTGCCCACGGGTGCTGTGCGTGCCCACCCTACAAGACGGGTCCAGATCCGGAATGGATGAGCGCCTGTCTGAAGCCTTACCTCAGCTCCAAGGGTTGGGGGGGTGGGCAGTTCAGATACACCCATACAATGCCTCCTACTGACAATTTCGAGGCAGCTTCTTGCTAAGCACATGGACTTGTTAGACCTCCCTCTCAGGAGACTTAACTCTCCGCCACTGTGTTTAGATGATGGACATTTAAGTTCCTTCTTGGAGCTCAACTCTTCTTGACTCTTTCCTTTTTCTATATAGAGCCACAAGAAATAAAAGAACATGTAAAAACAAAACTCATCATAACAAAGGAACTTTTCCCAGAAGAGAACAATCCTAGAAAACAGGAAGGGCATTTGGAGCGATGACTGTGTCAGTAGAGCTGCAGGGAGACACTGCAGGAAACCACACGCTCTGACACTCGCAGCACCTGCTAAACACAACCCCAACAGCCAAAAGGAACTTGTGACAGCTTCTTCCAGCTGCCCTTTGCATTACATTGATTGCCAGAACCACAAAACACAACAAGCTTTTGGCAGAATACATGATTAACAAGCTGATCGAGGAAAAGCAGAGGACGAGCCTCCTTACATCTGTCTGACTCAGCTCCACAGGATCAAGCTGTCCAGGAGAGACGGGAGGAAGAAATGCGAGAAACTGGAGGAGCTCAGGATGCCACAACACGTGCCCTGAACAGAGGCTGTGATCACAGCACCAGGTGGAAACATGTTCAACAGTCACCTACTGTGGCCACATGTCACCCCCCTGCCCTCCTGGGCTGATGGCTCCTGGCCAGAGGCAGAGCTGGCAGGCAGTGAGGCAAGCATTGATCCTGCTCACAGAGAAGGTCCCCAAGCATTGATCCTGCTCAAAGAGAAGAACCAACACCTTGTGGAGTCTGTGCCATGCCCAGGACCGAGCAAGGTCTCTGTTCTTGTTAAAGTGAGGACAAGGCTCTTCCCAGGCAGCTGTGGGAAGCAGCTCAGCCCCACCTGCCCCATCTAGGCTGTTTGAACTTCGGGCACCGACAGGTATGGACTTGCAGTTTTGGCCACGGTTTCCATCGTGAAAGTCCTCAGAGGATCTGTTTACATTGACTTCTAGGGTCTTGCAGGTGAATGGTTTGATTGAAGGCACAGAGCACAGAGGCATGGGACTGACAAGTTGATTTCTTCTCAGCTGCTGGAGTCGAGCAAAGCTGTGCCAGAAAGCCTCCAAGACCAAAGCTAAGGGAGGTGTCAGAGTAGCAGGCCAGCAGAGCAGGAGCTGGAGGTGTCTCTAAAGCCAAGATTTAGTGATTTCCCTGCTATGGCCTGAAACCCCATCCCTGATACAGTTTGTGCTATATACCCCCGTAAGGCAGGGGCATTTCACAGACCACCTGGAGCAGGGGCCACCTTCTGCACCTTCTCCAGCACATCTGTCAACACAGTCGTGCAGAGGAAGTCACCAGCCACAGCCCCAGAATTCTTTCCCCCTGACACCTTGCTCTTTGAATTCCTTGTTACTCACCAAATGCTTAATCAGGGACAAGCAGCTCTTCAAGTGCCTGTTCTCCTACCTTCCATTGCCCTACTTTTATCCGTAGAGAGTTTAGACAGTACAGTTGTCAAATGAGCCTGCTGGGATCCAGACAGCTCAGCAGCTCTGGGGACAGGCCACCCCGGCTCTCATGCAGCCCTGGCAGACCACACACCACACCTCTGAAAGGGCTGGGAGGGAAGGAAACCAAGAAGGACTCAGTGTACCAAAGCCACCCACATTTTCAGGTTGTACGTCGATTTGCAGAGCTGCCCTCTAATTACGGTTTTAGGCTGTAGATCATTGAGATTTTTATTTGACACAGCAACATGCACTAGCCCCTCGTGGATCGAGTCCTACCACAACTCCCTGTTTGTGCATGTGTGCAAATTTGGCACTTGCTTTGTCTATTAATTGCAAGGACACAGAAGCTATAGCTGTGCTAAGAATTTTTACTGGAGTTTAGAGAACATCAAGTAAGCCCCAGAAGCCAATAAAATGGCTTCCCCCCAAACCAGCCATTTCAGAGTCCAATTAAACTGGATCCTGAATTCATCAAGTAAATAAACTCCTTCCCAACGTGCTCAATAAAACAAAGCACGCTGCAGAGAATAGTGCTGCCCTTGCTCCAGAGCTTAAAAAAAACCCAGATAAACACCTAAAATAGAATCAAGCATTTTTAATTCTCTAGAAAAAAATATCATATTATATGAACAAGTATTTTTTCTCTTTTAAGTCACCATGCACAGCACAAATACAAGCCTGTGTGATGTTCCTGACTCCCTGTGGTTCTGTTGCTCTTTCCTGAGCTTTTTCGCTTATGTGACTTGTTCCTCGTCATGTGAGCTGGCTACGATGCCCTGTGCCTGTTGACACAGGCATAATCACGGGAACAGCAATTGTTTCCTACTGATTTTGGAGGCACAGCACCTTCCCTCCAGCCCTCCGAAGGTCCCTTCCATCGCCACCCCACGACTGCCGCGATGTGAGTGGGAGCACTGACAGCTCCACACGACCAACAGCCAGCGCTCAGAAAACTGCAGGAAGAGATTTTCCTTTCTCCTGCAAATACCTGTGTCCCCCCAGAAAAAAAAAAAAAAACAACCCGAAAAATGACTGTCCAAGCTGAGGAATTAGGTTTTCCTCTACACATTGAAATCCTGCTTCACATTCTTGAGCCTCAGGAACCCACGGAGCCTTTGGGAATGGGAGAACCAGGGCTCCCAGCATTCACTGGCCTCCTCAGGAGAGAACATGTAAGCCCATAGTTTGTAATGTCTTTGAACGTTTCTGTTTCCACCTAATTTCTGACACCCACGAGTAGCCCAAACAGCACTTACTGGGACTGACCTGCCAGCTCTGCGCTGGTCTCCCAGTGGAACTGGCAGCAGCAGGTTTACAGCCAGCAGCCGCCCCTTGCTCTGCGGCCGATGGGGTTAGACGGTGCACTTCCGAAAGCTGTGAAGAAGCACCTCGTAGAGGTTATGTTTCTTTGTTATGCTTCTCTGAGCTGAAGTTCCAGAGCTATTTCTCAGTCCAACTATTCAAAAACACGATTCCCCTCTTGAAGTGCGCTAAGCTCCTCCAGAAAGAAGGGCAGACACATACAGAGAGGAAGGAATGACGGCACTCGTCGCCTCTGTCAAACCTGCTCACTAAGCTTCCTTCACGCTGCCTCCTGCCAACGCCTTCCAGCACCACTCTGAATGATGTTTCCTCACTGAAACAGAGGCAGGAAGCTTCTGCTGTGGATTAAGGGACTCAACCACCAACACAAACCAGCTGAGCAGTACGACAAGTAAATGAGCTGTGTGGGACAGCAAGGCTAAAATCCACCCTAAACTTAGAGTAGTTAAAAGACATTCTCCTCCACAGTACGCAATAGACCAAGTCCTCAGAAGGGTCCTTTTCTGTACCATTAAAAGGAGTCTGGGCTATACAGCATCCCCTCCTTTGAGACACAACCAGCCCAGAGTGGGAGCGCAGCACGGTTAAGACAAGAACCGCAGACACCTGTGACTGTGGTCATGTCCCAGGCTGTCCATGGACACCTCCAGGAACACATCTGTGCACTTGGAGGCACCTCTTGCAACAGGGTCAAGCCCAGTATTTATGCAAAACACGAGCTACCAACATGCCAGGACTCCCAAGTAAAGGGGATTGCCCTCTGCCTGTAAAACTTTTCTCATTTTGATTTACAAAAGACCGATGTTTACCAAAACTGACTGTAAAATATATTCTGCCATTGCTAAAAGGGATCTCACAAACACCCGCCTGAGAGCACTTTTTTCCCCCACCCACAGATAGGTGATTTGCAATGTGAAGGCAAACCCACCAGCAACTACGAAAGCAGGAGTTTTCTAGAGCATTTCACAAAACATGCAGGAGCAAAGTTCAGAGCCTGATTATGTACATGTTAATCTGATAAAAACAAAACCTGTGTCCTGTCAACAAACGTGGAGTGTCATTGCCAGAGGAACAGCCTGGGAGTCACCTGGCCACGCACCACATGCCAGAAGCAATATGCTGTGAAGGGCACACACTTAAGCTTTCAGCCTTAGCCAGGGTTGTGTTTAAGAGATTCAGCACCTCCTCTGAAGAAAATGTACTTTAACAAGGATGCCTGTAAATCACTTAAGAGCTAATAAAAATATCTTGCAGAGGAGGACCACTGCATCACTGTTACAAAGATAGGATACAGCCTATGATGAAGTCAGCCCCATAATTAGGATAACTTTCAAAATCACAAAAATATTAGAGAAATCAAATCCAAGAGGCTTCCCTGGAAAAACTATAAGACTGTTCCCTGAAGCACCACAGGCTGATTTTTTCTTTTTAATCCAACCGAAAAAACTCTGTAAGTGCTTCAGATATTGTCACCTCCCTGAAATCACTTCCAACACACACAATGTGCCCAAGCAATGGTCTCTCTCACTTCACAAGACACAGCACCTGCCACAGTCACTGACGATGGACCATGGCTAAACGGTGCAAGCTGAAGCAGTTTGTAATGATACATGAGCACAGACATACCTCTACTGGAGCCCAACAGGTTAAGAGGAAAGAACAACAAGGTAATAAAAGTGGCACGCAGGGCTTTACTGGGGGAACCCTCCAGTGCACAACACCCACCCATCCCTCACCCGCAGGGAGGGGGGCTCTGCTGTCCTCACCCCGTGCCCAGTGCAGCCCCCACCATTCATTACATTTCAATATCAACGTGAATAGCTCTGAAATGGCAGAAAGCAGGGCCCACCGTCCCAGCGGAAGGGGAACCCAAGCCTTCACAGGCAGCAGGCACAGTCTTGGGGCTCTTCTATGAATGGACATCAGCTCCGTTTGTACGCTATTCACTAGCATTGGTGTGAACTGTTCTGTGCCCCAGCCGATGAACATGAGCGCTGCTGCCAAGCCTGCTGATAGACAGGAAAGGATAGGAAAAGCCTTATGGGTCTTGAAAGGGGCAATGGAAACCCAGCACTCAAGGCAGCAAACACCCTTTGCGGTAACCAACAGACTCCAGTCCAAGAGCAGCTCAGTGGTGACAGTCAACCCAATTTTCCTCTTGAACATGAGCTTCTAACAGCAGAGAAATCAACAGCACTAAAGGCAACTAGGATCAGGCTGATGGGGAATGCTGCAAACTTCTCCAAACAGCCTTCCTCATTTGCTTCATTTATCACCTCCAGCCCTCAGCTCTTCCAGTGCCAGGCATGCTCCCTCCACCTTGGTTCTGTGAGCAGGACTAATTTTCATCGGAGACAAGGCATGAGACTAATTACAGTACACATTGCATTTGTGAAGGGACCCCAGGGAGAGGAGGAGGGGAAAGATAGCTCTGCTTGCTCTGACACCTAAACAGTTTGCATTTGTTAGTGTAGAAATAAGTATGATGACAGCAAACTGATGCCTAAGGAGCAATTCACCCATTAACCTAACATCCGCCACAGTTCACACCCACCACCATTTATATGCATCGTTAATATTTATAAGGATGACGTGTCTCTTTGACAGGAGCTTGTGCCTCCGCCAACAACAGATGTTATACCATTTATGAAAGAAACTACTCAAGCATTTCCAATGGACCCTGTCCATGCTCATTATGTCTTTATTCCGTGCTCTGATTATATTATCCACGGAGAGCCTGGGTGACCTACTGACTCAAGCCCAAAAAACATGGATGGCAGCACACTTGCCTGTAGAGTCCTTATTCAGAGTTGCATTACATCTCTGTGGATGTTCTTCTACGAGCTGGAGACCTTTCAAACACAACTGACAGCTCAAATAGCAGAGTGAGGCATTACACGTCAGACTTACCTGGGACGCCCAAACACACAGCAAGTAGCTGAGGCTGCAGGATTTTCTCCCACAGTTGCCTTTGCCATGCCACCACAGCTGCACTAGTGACCATACGTGATCTATAAAGAATCAAACCACTATTATATGTTGCATTATACTGCTCTACACGTGACTTGCAGGAAAACTCGTGCAGCAAGGCTCTGATCCCATTATCTCTGCTAAAACCATGCTGCTCTTCGGCTAAACTATAGTTTATATCACATATGGGAGCACTAGCCCCTAGAAGGACAGAGCTCCCTGCTCTAGCAAAGGTTGAACTCATATCCTTCATGCAAGAGCAAGCAGTACCTGTACACCTCTCCAGCAGCAGACAGCAGCATGAGTTTAACCTGCAAAGAACAATATGGGTAAGTTGGTGGGTTTGCTGAAATCTCCTTCAAGAACCACCACGCATGGGCAAGCACTGAGGTATCAGACAAGGTATCTAAGGAACATTTTCTTTTACTAGATTGCAGCTGACATTTCCATTAAAATGCATGAGGTTATCATGAATCGCCTCACCTGATGTGACAGAGCTTGTTTAAAGCGGCACAAAAATGTCACATTGTCCCTGTGGGCTAGAGCAGATCGCCTGCAGTGACTTCCTCCTCCGGAATGGCAGCTCTAGCAATACCCTGATATTTATGGCACATATATTTTTAATGTCCAGCACAAACAGCTCCAGCATTTGTCAACTCATTTGACCTGCAGCTTTTCAAAAAAAAATACAAAAAGACATGCTGCACAGCAAGAGCCAGCAATGTGTAAAATCCCTTGCCATCAGCGCGCACCAAGTCAGAACAGAAACCGGATGTTACAGCCACGGCTGACTCTCTCTGGCCATTCTTGGCCAAGCTTTGCCAGCCCGCTGCTGGAGTCTCCTTTTCCTGTGCACCCAGAACCCCTGACCCCGTGCCTGCGGCTCCTCACTGCTGCACATTTTATAAATGTGGGTATGTGCATTCATGTGTTTTTACATACGTCCCCTGACCTTCCGTGCCTGCTCATGGTTCAGAACAAAGATGTCTCCTTCAAAATTGTGACACCCGTTACTCCGCTGTCGTTTGCACCCATACATTTGTGTTTTTTCCTCTCCCATAAGCTAACTATGAACAAACCATACCCAAGATGCAGTCACGGGTGTCTCTACTTCCTTAAAGACAAAAATGTCACGTACCTGGCCTGGCTTAGTCTGTGTTAATGGTACTAATGAAAAGGACAAACCAGTTTCCACATTGTGTTACACAAAGTGTTGGGTGCATTAGAAGCAGAAGGACAGATTTAGTCACCCAGCCCCAGGTATATCCTGCTCTGTCCCGCCTGGTGCAATGAAGTGTGTCACCTACAGCGCAAACTCTTTGCCAAAATCCAAGCATTGTTGCTTTAAAATACAAGCAAGAAACATAATGGAAGCACCTTTGTGAAAATAAAATCCGTCCATTGGAATACAAAAAGCAGAGCGGCCTGAGCCTTGGTCTCCAGCCAAGATGCCCCATGTGCCAGCTCTCTCTCTAATGCGCTCCCGTGCGATGGCCGCGAGAAGATGGTGCTGAACATCTCTATCCCAGTTTGCTCTATCAGCCACAGATTAGCACATTGCGGGCGCGGGTGTTCACACGTCGCTTTAAAGATGGAAAGTGATGTTAAGTAATAGCGGGACTGACTAAGAGCTACCCAGCCTTTCTCGGCACACGTGCCGTTACCCACTGGACCATGCGCAACGAGTCAGAGCCCAGCCTACAGACGCAGATCAACAAAAGGCAATGGAGCCGGGGGTCCTGGGGCTCTCTGTGCAGCCCTGTGCACACCCGCTCACACCAGAGCTCTCGGCAAGGGAGGCCTCAGCACCACCAAATCCAGAGGGTCTTCCCTGAGGTTTTTAATGGCAAAATGACACGGGTACAGTGGAGCGGGAGGGGAGCTATGCCGGACACGTACAGGGAGGCAAGCATGCGGCTCCACGCCGGCGATGCCAATTCAAGTGGGGGACGTGCCTCTCGTTTCCTCGGGCGGTAAAAATATGACACGCATTAGCGAGGAGAATAAAAGCAGGGAAACAAAGGACCGGGAGCGAACACCTGTCGCTCTTCTCCGGGACGAGTCCTAATGCTTTTCTTTGCCTCAGTCTGCTGGGGGAACTGCAGCTGCCAACTGTCATCAGCATCAAGTTACCCGCACAAAGCCGGCCGGCCCAGCTCCTCCAGCCAAGGGAGGCGGAGGGCTGCGACGCGCCCCGGGACGGCTCCCAGCATTCGGGGCACAGCTCTCCGTGGCTGCTGGGTGTGTGGGCAGCCCCCCGGGCTGGGAAAGGGCTGCATGGTGCTGCCTCAGCCAACCCCCAGAGAAGGGCCGTGGTGCCACTGCAGCACTGCTGCACAGCCCGAAACCAGCGCAACGAGGCCGAGTCACGAGAGGGCCCAGCTCTGAAAGCCTCCCACCCATTCGCATGGAGACAGCACAGAAGGACCAGACCCAGCGCCAGCCCCACCGGGTTCCTGCTCAAGGACCCGTCTGCCTCTTTCACGCCCAGGCCATGGCTGGGGACCAGCCGACCCTGCCTGCAGCCATAGCTCAGCACCTAACACACCGCGGGCCCCAGCGCGCTCTGCGGCTGGTAACAGAACCTCACACGCATCTCCTGAGGCTTTGAACACACAGATGGCGGAGGGTTGGGGTTTTGGGGGCAGGTTTTTGGAGGTGACCGATGTGCCCCAGAGCTTCAAGGCGGTAGGCGGAGGCACGTCCCCCTGTCCCCGCACCCCTGGCCCCACCGGCCTCCGCGCCGCTGCCCAGGCCGGTTCGGCCCCAGAGAGACAGCCCACCCCCAGCAGCGGGGCCGGGCCCTCCCCGGGCCGGGCCAACAAAGCCGGCACCGCCGCCGGCCCGCGCGTACCCGCCGCCCCTCCCCGCCCCGG
>VZTO01024263.1:23893-38754 GCA_013400615.1 Syrrhaptes paradoxus | reverse complement strand
CTTTTCTGTCTCAGCTTCTTTGAAAGACAATGCTATTTAAAGACAACAAATGTTCCTCCCGAGGATGTGCGAATATAAAACATATTTCAGCCTTGCGGTTCCTGCGCGTTACATAAGAATTGCTGTTTGAATTATGGTGATGTCCTGGAAGTGGCACGATCGTATCTTAAAGAAATGAGCTAACTTATTTCCCCATAAACGCGTGCAGGGCAGCAGGTAATAACTAAAGTTACTAGAAAATGCCATTTTTCTGCTCTCGTGCTTTTTGAGCTGATCTGTGATGAATTCCCCTGTAGGCAGAAAATGGCAACTCCTTGGTGTTAGCTAAGGGGAAATCTTAAAACGTCAAATAGAGTAAACCCACCTGTTTGTATTAATTTTGCAAGTATAAGAAGGGAGTCTTTATTCAGGCATTTTCCTGTTTCTCTTGGTTACCATCACAGCAGGTGTAAATTTTCTGTTGAAATGGGATGTCCGGATCTCTGAGATCATTATTATTATTGGCGTGTCCTCAGATTGGTGAATTTATGGAGCTGCAGAACTTGAGTTTTTTGCCAAGACCCTGTTTGATGATGAAATAAGTGGCGGTGACACAGCAACAATGAGCGTGATGGATTCCTAAGGGTGGAAATAAAAGGCTTTGCACCATGCAATAATTCTTTCGAGCATCAAGAACACATCCATAGGCATCGTTTCCAGGGTAGAGACCTCCATCCAACACCAGCCTCTTCATTTTACTCTGCTCTTCTCCTTCCTAGGTGCCTTCAGCAGGCAGCAGAAAGAGATGTGGACAGGCACGTGGTTTTCCACTATAATCCGTCTGGCTCATCCTTGTGAGCATTGTCCTGGCCTTCTGCTGGTTGTGGTATAAATGTTTCCGATGCATTGAGCTGTGTGACGTGAGCCTTACTCTGCTCTCAAGGTCTTTGGAAGATGTGTGATCGTGCTCGCTCATGATACAGAAAATAATCCTCCTGGCTGAGGATGATTTAATAGAAAATGTTTGAAAATGTATTTTCCATGAGTGTTTCATCAGTTTTCTGTTTTCTTAATTGCTGCTGCTTTGAAGTAGTGCTCATGGATGGCATCTGAGTGAAACCCCTGGTCCTGGTGGAACTGAACTTTCCTCCTGACTGTACGGTTGATGCTGGTGGGACTAGTAACACTTTGCACTTCTCTAGGTCGGATTTTCTGCGGGAAATTTTGCAGAGTCCTTTCCAAACCTATGATCTGGATAAAGGAGTTAGGTTAGGCTTGGCACTTGCTGAAGTCTCCTGCTGCTTTCCATGAAGTTTGACTGGGATCTGCTCTCCCTGCTTTGTGTTTTGGGGGATCTGGGCTATGAAGAGGTGCAGTGCTGCTGGGGGCACACTCGGGACCCCCGTCTCCTCCTCTCCAGACTCTCTGCTTTGCTGGAGCACCCGTGCTCTGCGGTTTTGCAGGTGGCCAGAAGCTCCTGAAGCTCTTATGGCTGCTTGGCAGTGGTTTGCGAAGGGATTAAGTGCACAGCTTGATGGCAGCCCATGGGACCACAGCGTAGCAAAGGAGCATCTCGGCCAGCTTGGAGCAGCCGACCACAGCTCTCCCCACCCTCCCTGCAGCACGAGCACCCCCATGCTGGCGCTCCCCTGCTCTCCTGCTGCTGTTCTCACAACTGCAGCCTAACCAGGTTTTCTCAAAGCAGAAGATGCAGCTGTAGTTATTTCTGCAGGGAAAAAGGCCGGTGAACTTACACATCCAGGCAGAGAGGGTTATCTCAGGGTGAGAACCGCACACGTCAGTCAGAAGAGATTTTAATTTCCAAGAGCTGTGTGGGAGCCCTGTATCAGCCAGGCTCAGCCTTCAGGCAGGGTTTTGCTCGGTCTGTAGCAGAGAAGGTTTGCTGGTGAGGTTTAATGTCGATATCCACAGCACCAAATCCTCCTTGCACCAGCATCGTGCCATCATCGCTATCTGGTCTCTGGATAAAATAGGCTGTGTTAACAAATATTGCTTATTCGCATAAAAATGCCATGAAAAAATCATCGCCCTGTCTGGCATTGCTTCAACCTGGAAAAGTCTAAAGAAAAACAGAGACTTGGTAACTCTGCACCGCATCCTGCAGCTGAGCCAGATGTCACCGAGAGCAACTCTAGGGTGTTTCAAACAAGTGCTGATACCTGTGACCTGTGAATATCTGGGGCTGGGTGGTCCAGCAAACGTTGCTTGTTATAAAATAGGTCCGAGAGGGAAGCGCAGCAAACCTGGCGATGGGAATGGCAACCACAGCCCGTGGATGGAGCATGTGTAGCCTGGGGCAATGCATTACTTACACCTCTTGCTGCCATGGACAGTGGCTCCTGGTGTTTTTCTGCAAACACTCTGCTTAATCCCCGGGGAAGGCAGGTTTCTGATTGAGGGGCTGTGTGCTGTGTATTCACCCAAGCTCTGATTTATGTGTGCTGCTATTGGAATACATATTCATGATGTTTTTTTGCATAAAGTAAAGCAAATGATTGTTGTGAAAATATCTAGGGCAAGAATCCCTTTCAATTTGTTACCTCCTGAAGTGTCTCTTGTGGTTTGAATGAAATGCAAAGTGGCAGGTTTGGGTTTTTGTATTAGTCTGAGAGGGAAGGGAGGGGTCATGCGTTAGAGAGCCGTGCTTTTGTGGAGGGGGTGTGGAGGATTCATAAATGCTGACAGACACTGTCGCTTGTGTTTGGTTGTGTCCCCAGATCCCTCTCCAGCTTGTATCAGTCTGTGACATCAGTTAGATCGTTATTGCAACGACGAGGTTACTGTAGTACATTCTGCTTATTCACGTGGGTGTGTATAGCATGGGTTAGTGAGGCTCCAAATGTACCTGAAACCAGCTTTGCTGTCCCCTCTGCTGTCCCTCAAAACCGTCACCAGTGTCCGTACGTTTGTTGGAACATCTCATGATGTTTGTGGGGGCTGGGGCTTCAGGATTCCTGCTGAATCCCATAGCCTTGCAAGATATTTGTATTGATGTGCTCACCCAACAGCTGTAAATATTTTATGCGTTTACAAAATATCAAAGTTTTTTGGCAATTCATGAGCAGAGGAGGTGGTTGAAATTGAACTGGATAAATTGCTTTGCGTGAGTTGTTCTCCCAGGCCTGGAACTGGCCGCTGGGTCGTTCCAGATGCATTACTGGGGTTTGGGAACCTGCGCTACCCGCCGGGGAATGAAGACCCTTGTCCTTCGACAGGGCTGCCAGAATCGGGCAAACTGGAGGAACGAGGCAGAGGTGGTGCTTCGCAAGCATGAGGCTGATTTCTGATTAAATGTGAGCTTCTAGCATATTGTGTAGATGAGATCTACTGTTAAATTAATACACTGGGAACTCTAATGACTTGAAGGTAAAAAGGAGCTTGAAATGATGGATTAGTTGCCAGCATGCTGAGTGTTTCCTGAGTGGCAAACAGGTTGAAAAAGACTGGATCTGTCTTGTGCAAATTCAACCTGCTTTCCTTTTCCGTTTGAATTATAACATGTTTCTGTTTGTTTTATACAACCATTCGATTGGCTTTGAGAAGGAACACGATGTTATATACTGTGCTCGAGCCTTGTACTTTAATCTGTTTTTTAGTAGCAGAACAAATTATCTGCTTTCCCCATCCCTACTAAGAGAGCTCTGGTTCAGAGCCAGCTTAGCCTCCAAACAAAGGATGCTTTTAGTCACCACATCTTCCCAAGCTCCCATCTTTAGTGGATTATTTTATTATTCTTCCTCTGATTTGAGATCAAAAGTGGATATGTTTAAAGCTATATATTTACAATACACGAGCCGTAAGCCCCCGAGAGCTAATGCAATCTGGCTTTACGTAATTTAGGGCGCTGCACATTGCCCCGGATCAAATGCTTTGCTGGAGTAAGTGTGTTCTGATACATGCAAAATCCTTTTAAGCAGCAAATGCTGTGCAGCCAACCAGATGCAGCAAGTGATTACGTGCAGCAAGTGATTATGAATACTGGGAATTAGCATACTGGGAAATTAGAAAGCTAAAGAAAACTCCTGAAAGGGGGTCAGCCTTTGGAGATTGCCTTATAGTGAAAGCCTGACGTCCTGCAGGCTTGGCGAGAGTGGAAAGGCTCGTCCTGCTCCTGGTAGGGAAGAGCTTACAGCTGTTCCTAACACAGCTGGGAAAGAGCATACCAAAGGGTAAAAANCACGAGCCGTAAGCCCCCGAGAGCTAATGCAATCTGGCTTTACGTAATTTAGGGCGCTGCACATTGCCCCGGATCAAATGCTTTGCTGGAGTAAGTGTGTTCTGATACATGCAAAATCCTTTTAAGCAGCAAATGCTGTGCAGCCAACCAGATGCAGCAAGTGATTACGTGCAGCAAGTGATTATGAATACTGGGAATTAGCATACTGGGAAATTAGAAAGCTAAAGAAAACTCCTGAAAGGGGGTCAGCCTTTGGAGATTGCCTTATAGTGAAAGCCTGACGTCCTGCAGGCTTGGCGAGAGTGGAAAGGCTCGTCCTGCTCCTGGTAGGGAAGAGCTTACAGCTGTTCCTAACACAGCTGGGAAAGAGCATACCAAAGGGTAAAAATGATGATGATGATAATAATAATGGCATGAGTACTAAAGAGAGATGGCTTTTGGAAACAGTGGCTCAGGCGGCATCAGAGTCCTCTTCTCCAGGTGAAGCTCCATCCGTCTGGTGTTAGAGATGCTCGGGTAGCGATAGGATGAGGGGTAACGGCTGTAAGCTGGAAGAGGGGAGATAGAGATTGGATATTAGAAGGAAATTTTCTCCTGTGAGGGTGGTGAGACCCTGGTCTGGGCTGCCCAGAGAAGCTGTGGATGCCCCATCCCTGGAGGGGTTCAAGGCCAGGCTGGATGAGGCTTTGGGCAACCTGGGCTAGTGGGAGGTGTCCCTGCCCATGGCAGGGGTGGCACTGGATGATCTCTAAGGTCCCTTCCAACCCAAACCATCCTGTGATTCTATGAAATCAGGGAAAGACTCATCATTGGTAACCAAATCCTCTGTGACCCTGAAGTGGTGGAGAGCTTCGGGGTGTTGCAGGTAGCTGCCTGTGGATGAAGTTTTCTAAGCAGGTCCTGCTAGAAGGAGTTTCATGTTCTAGTAACAGTGAACAGTAACAGTGCCCCAACAGCCATTTTCTTCTGCCACTGGCCAACATTATCACAAAAAAAATGTTATTTCCGCACTGGAAAGCTGCTTATCGAAATTTTGCCTGGACCCGATTATTCCCTGGTTCTTCGGAAAGGATTTGAAGAAAGATCATGCTTATAAATTCACTTGCTTTTTTTTTTTTCCCCTGACGCCTTCACAGTGAAAACCTAAAAACTCACATAAAATATGTTTCTTTTTAGTCTTCAGCTACAAATCATGGGATTTCATGTGCTGTCCCACTTGTCTTGTTCAAATATAGATTGTGCCACACATAAGAAGGCATAATTATTTAGGGCTCGATAAAAAAAAGAGAATGCAAAGCTCTTAGTTCCTCTGGATATTTCTGTCTTTGGGCTGAATTCAGGAGGAAACCGCTGGAAGCAGAAATAGGTTCCCCCTGTCCGAAAGGATAGTCTGGACCTTAATGGAGCTTTTCAGAAGTCAGAATAAACATTCTGCAAATTCTTATCCCCATTTTAGTTCACATCCCGTGTCTCAATTCTAACAGTTGCTTGGCAGAGCCAGACATAAAATTCCTGTAATAAAACCAGATGCTGGAAGAATTATGTGAAATAGTTTCACTGAGGAGAGAGGACACTCAGAATATCATTTTCCTGACTATGAAATGGAAACCATTTTTAGAAAGTGAACCATTTTTCCTACTCAAGAAGAAGAAAGGCAGGATCTGTGCCCAGTGGAACAGGGGCTGTTTCTGTGCGTGTTTCACTCAACCGGCTGCAGAGTTACTCGGAAGGTTCTCCATGTGGAAATGTTTTCATTGGTTTCACGCGTCTTCTTGGGTGATGGGAAACTGTGCTGATAATAGATTTCTTGCCTCAGAAGAAAATGTAGGACAGAATTTTTATAGGCCCTTAAACTCTGTTTTGTTTGAATGGTGTGTGGTAGCTCCGTAGCTCAGGGGACAGTGGCATTTCTCGGGGTCCTTCCCTGCTTCACACCACCAATGGAAGTGGGGGTTGGATCCATCTGCTGCCACAGACCGTGCCCCTTCTCTTCCAAGTGTCAAATAGTTTCCAGCAGCTCCAAATCCAATGAAATACCCTTTTTCTGTGTAACAGCCCCAAAACACGCACGTGGCTGTCATAGAGTCACAGAATGGTTGGGGTTGGAAGAGACCTTTAAGGGTCACCTAGTACCTGCTGGCTCTCTGGAGTCACCCCCCTGTCCTCCGTGTGCCTTAGCACAGCTGCCAGGAGGGTCTGTTCCAGGATCTGCCCAGGCACAGAGGTGAGGGTCCTCCTTTCTGCCTTTTTAAAAATGGGTGTAATCTGTCCCTTTTTCCAGTCACTGGGGACTTCATATCATGGAGAGTGGCCTGGCAACTGCATCAGCCGGTTCCCTTAGGACTCTGGGATGTGTCTCATCAGGTCCCAGAGGCTTATGGATGTTCAGGTTCCTCAGGTGGTCACAAACCTGATCTTCTCTTACAGCAGGGGGGACTTTTCTCCCCCGGTCCTTGTCTTGCAGTCCATCCACTTGATAGGCGTGGGAGAGAGGTGGCCATTGAAGACTGAGGCAAAAAAGTTGCTGAGTGCCTTGGACTTCTCCTCATCCATTGTTGGCCAGAATTGTTCATCAGTGGGGTATGCTTTCTTTGACCTTCCTCTTCAGGCTGACATACCTGCAGAAGCCCTTCTTGTTATTCTTTGTGTCCCTTGCCAAGTTCAGCTCCATCTGCGTCTTGGCCTTCCTGACCCCATCCCTACACAACCAGGCAGCGTTGGTTCTTCCCAGGATACCCATCCCTGCTTCTACAGCCTGGGAATTTCCTTCTTGCCCTTCAGTTTGCCACCAGGTCTTGACTCAGCCATGCTGGTCTCCTGCCTTCCTTAAGGATTATTATTTGGATGCAGCTGGGTGAGGAGTTACCATTGTGGACCAAGATCTTTGGTGCTGAAGGTGTCACCCTGCTTCTGTAGGCAGCGGGACAAGGGGGAGGTTGAGCTGGGATTTGCGGGAGCAAAGTCTTTTGAATACTTATTGCAAGCATCTCGTAAGCATGAAAGTGCGTGAACGCTGAATGTTCTCTTGTCCTCTGAAGAAGGCACAAATGCAAAGCTGGGAGACCCTCTTCCACACTTTTCCATCACCTCAGGTGGGACTGGCTTCTCAATCGGCCAACCTAGATGGTACCCACTGGCCCGAAATTCCCAACAACAACAAAAAAATACTTCTTTGCAAAAATACTCTTGCAGAAATAGCTTTTGTGAAATTTCATATGCATATACAAGTCCTGGCTTGGCACTGTGCTAATAGCTATAAGCACTTATTAGAATTAATTAAAATATAATACATGGTCTGGGAAATGAGACTCAATTTCACATTCAGTCTTTAGCCTAGTTATTCTGTTATGAATGCGGTAATAAGTGTTGAAAATGCAGGTGAGTATCATGCAAATTAAAGGGAGGATGAAGTATTTTCTAATTTTATCTGGAAAAACACATTAAGGACTTCAGCAGGTCAGCTGCTGCAGTATTCATCACTTCCCAACCCCTGCGGTTGGGCTTTTGGGGCACTTGAATGGCTGCCTGCTTGATCAGGGAAAATAAAGGGAGTTTTAGACATTCTAGGCATCTTGCCCAGCAAAAACAAAAGGTGTCATTAACTGGCTACTAGCCCCTGGTTTTTTCAAAGTTAGTTTTCCTTTAAAACTTTTATTGAAGCTTTTTTTCCTTTTTTTTTTCCCTCATGTGAAATAATGCACGCAAAGAGTTGAAATGTTTGTACAGTGCAGTTACTCCTTATTATTTTTATGAAGTCTAAACTGGTACAGAAAAATATTGACTTCTTGCACTGAGCTAGCTCCCAGCATTTATTTCTTACTATACAGCAGCCAAAAAATATTTTTTCTGGCTCTTCCTATTACAATTTTTTCCATTATTTTGTTGTTATGGGTCTGAACTCCTGTTGACTCTTAGGTTTATTTTTTGCCAGCAAAGCAGGCACATCATATTGAGCAACTGAGCTTGTACAGAGGGTGGTCAGTAAAAAAAAAAATAATATCTGGCCTAAATTGTGGGCTCTTGGGTGGGTGCAAGCTGCTGCGGAAGAGAAGATGCAGCCAGCTTGCTGTTTTTATAGCTGGTGTAAATCATTGGGGTTGGCGTGGAATAAAAATCCTGCAGCCTGGCGTGGTCCTGGTCCAGTATGAGCCATCTGGATGGCCACCGGTTGGGGTGGCGGCTGGTTGTAGGACACGGGATGAGGGGTGGGAGGTGTGGGGTTCCCATTGTTGACCAGCCTGACTTCCCTTAACCCCCTGACCTTTCAGCATCTCTGAAATGGCTGGAGGCTGGTGGTGTGCTTGAAGGGTGACCAAGGACAGTGGTTTAGGTGACCCAGCCCAGATGTAGAAGATTCAAGCCCTGGTTGACCGAGGACAGTGGTTTAAATCACCCAGCCCAGATGGAGAAGGTTCAAGTCCTGGTTGACCAATGCCGTTAAGGCCACATCTGTCCCTGAGCATGTTCCCGCAGGTGGGGCCACAGGAATTTGCACCTTCACTGGTTTGTGATGGCTCCACATGGGTATGCTCTTACCGTGACCTACCTGCTGTTAAGTCAGTAGTGTGCTCACCACTTTGGGCACGCTGCTGCTCCTCCAGTTTTCTTGCCTGCCTTTTGTTCAGAAGTGCTTCATCCACTCTCCTCTTCTTCCTCCCTCTTTGCCCCAGCGTGTCGCAGCGCAGGACTGAGCCCACAGTCCTCAGATCGTGTTCCTTAGAAAGAGTAAGAAAGAAGTAGGTCAGTGCTTTGGCCTCACACCGACCTTGTCTTCTTCAAGCCAACGTGTCTTAATGGTTTCATCACGTTGGATGAAATCATCTCTCAGTGGAGTATCTGTTACTATGGCAGGTTCCAGGATGACGTGGAGGGGATGTATTCCAGGTATGTTTTATTTCAGGATTTTTCATAGACATCATGTTGCTGTGGCTCTTTGACAAACCAAGACTTTAAGGACTTAGCCGTGCCTTTGCCATCTTCAGCACTCGGCATTGCCTTCTAAGGGTGCCATGAACGTTGCTTGATCCCTTCATAACTCAAAAGAAACCCCGTAACGACCATTGAAAATGGAAAGTTATTGCCTGATTCAGCGTGGTTTTCATTACATCCCTGTGACAAAAGTATTCTGCCTCTAACACAGCTCCTTCAAGTCAAGAAAACTCTCGGCACTTCTTTTCCACTGCAAAGTTGCCAAGAGAGAAGACTGAGTTACTCCTTGGAGTGCTGAAGGCGTGGGAGGAGGCTGTGTGGAAACCCCTGGGAAGCGTGGTGGGAGCGGGAGGCTGTGCAAACACAGATTTTGTGTTAACGTATCATCTACATCGTGCTACACGGATGAGATGTCAGGGTCCGGCAGGGACTTGGCAGTGGTTGCTGTGGCCGTAGGGTGAGACAGAGAGTTGCTGGAACTCTCCATTGTGAGATGTGTATTTGCATGCAGTCTCATGAATTTGAATGAAAAGCCACGCGGTAGCAGATTTTATGTATTTAAAGTAGGAGCTTGAAAAACTGGGAGCTTCGGAATTTGATTTCAAATTGAATTGTGTTAGGTTTAATGGGTTTGTATTTGTGATTTCGACATGGTCATGAAAGTCAAAGCAGCTGACTTTGGAAGGAAATATTGCAGTGTTGTGTTACAGTTAAATTGTTCTGTGCTCGTGCGTTCTACTTTCTGTTTTTTCTGTTTTATTCTGATATGAGAGTGTTCCTGTGCATAATACTGAGCAAGGTGTCTCTGTGTCCAGAGTACACTCTCTCGTGTATTTTTCAGCAGATTATTTTAATGCTCAAAATTATTGCAAAATAGTACAGAAAAATAAAAAAAATTGAAGGTAATCTTTTTCTGATGTTAAAATCCCAATGGAGAAATAAATTTTTGAATAGCTGATTTTCTGAAATTTTTTAAGAACGTGCTTCTTGTTGCTTTGCCTCTGAATTCAAACAGTTTAAAGTATCGAATTTTTCAATATTTCCAGAAACTGTGTATTCTGTGGAGTGTAACTGTGATGGAGTTCATTCCTGGGCTATTCGAGGTGGTCAGTTATCAGCAAATATTGAAATAGGGAAGGAGGGGCTCACCAAAATTGAAGATTTCTTGGAAGCACTGAATAAAATCAGATTTGTGGTCTGAGTTAAATCTTTAATCAGCATTCCACATTAAAAAAAGGCCACCACCCATCTGAAAGGACATTTTGATTAGAGGCTGGGCTCTGGTGACACCTCGGAAGCGAAGCAGCAAGAAGAATAAACGAGCCCTGTCTCCTGCTTTACCTTTTCTCCTAATAACACAGTTGGTAAGTTTTAAGTGCTGGCAGTTAAAACAGGAGAAGAAAAGAAAGGAACAGGTTTGTCACGGCAGCAGGGATGGAGCACTGAGGACCACAGTCCTCTCGCTTTCATCAGTAAAATGTTTCCGAAGTCTGTATTGAAGTCAAAATGATTTGAAGACTACTTGAAAAGTAGAATTTACATAGCTGAAGATTTTTTTTTTTTTAAATCAAGGAAACAAATGCAGGATGTAGCCCGTCACAACGAAGAGCATTTGTCTTCAGGTTGTTGAGATAATCCCACTCCTTCTTGGCGATTCTGTACCGCCTGTCACTCGGCTTCCCTGCTGTCTTTGGAGTTCTCCCTGTTGTCACTTGGAAGTTTTCCCTGGTTTGAATACCGGCTTCAGCATTTCCTCCTGGTGACGCTGACTCCGACTGCCTTGGACGGAGCGATAGATTGACAGGGGCCATTATCTGAGAGCAAAGTAGGAATTTTAGTCAATAGAGAATGAGGGTTGCTCTCAGATTTCATTCTGGTTTTTTCGCCCTGGTTAATTGTGGGCAGAAATTGATGTGCCTGTCTGGGCAGAGTGGGGTGAGAGGCTGCCTTTCAGGGCGTTAATTGAATTCCTGTATGCAGGGAACCTCTCGGGCTGCTGTCAATGCACAGCCCGATGGTATCGCAGGCGAAGGACCGAGCATCCCTGGGCCAACCGCGCTCCGAGGCTGTGCGTGACAGTCCCCGTCTGGAGCAAAACATTGTGTCATGCCCTGTCCCTGGAGGGGTTCAAGGCCAGGCTGGGTGAGGCTTTGAGCAACCTGGGCTAGTGGGAGGTGTCCCTGCCCATGGCAGGGGGTGGAACTGAGTGATGTTTATGGTCCCTTCCAACCCCAACCATCCTGTGATTCTACGATTGTTGTCAAAGTCAGGCTGCTTTGGTTGGGGGAGAGGTAAACTGGGGTAGCAGTGGTAATGCTTTTCTTTGGAGGTGGCTTATGCCACAGACCAAGTCTTAATACTGCCTGAAAAAGTTGAGACTTGGTAGTCTGAAGGCAGAAATGCTGAGCCAGCATTATTGTTTCTCTGTTTTCTTCCTGTTCGCAGCTGTGATAAGTTCAGAGGGTAAATTGAAACTACAGCCTTTTCTCCTTCCTGGTGCTACTCCATAGACCTTAACATCCCAGCCGGGTCCAGGCTTGTGTTTCATTCCAGGGACATCGTGAATTTTACCATGTTTGCTGCAGAGCAGGGCTCTGAGCTGGAGAACGACTTTTCTGCAAACTGGATGTTGTCAGTTGGAGCCCCCTGATCGGGGAAAAAGATCCATTTCCGTGTCCCTTGCGAGCCTCTTGTAGGGGACTGGCCCATCTGTGCTTCTGCACAGCCTTGCAGCACAGAGACGGGCTATAAATAAGCAAGGAACAAGATGTTTTTTTCTTTTTTCTCCTTAATTCTTCCCATCTTATTCTCTGCAGCAAATGTAAGATTTCACCTATTTCCAGTGCATCTGAAGGGGAAGTCCTTTGGGGTTTGGTTCAGTCTCCAGCTGTTTCAAGCTCCTTCTGTACTTCCGAGTATCACAATTATTTTGTTCTTTGGTTCCCCATCTTTAAAATAAGAACAAGAAACTTTATATTGTGCCTTTTTATGCACCATGTGAGGAGCAGATAATATATTTGAACACAGCGCTCAGCAAATCCACCTTCCGATTAATTGCCTCTAAATCAAAGAGTAAAAATCACGTGTCACCCTGACCTCTGCCGTGGCACCGTCAGATGGTGATACGTGAGGTTATCGTGACACCGTGTAATCGTTACGGGCTCATTAGCGTTACCGATACAGCCAGCATGGAGGATCCGCTGAGCTTCCCACCCCACAGTCCTGGCTGGAGGCCACCGTGGGTGTTGGTTGCCCTTTTGCCAAGCTAAACGCTGCTCCTGGCTGCCAAGCTCTTCATTCTCCTTTTGCTCCTTCGCAAATCAAGCTTCTTGAAAAATACCTTCGCTCGAATCGTTGATGGCAACCGCAGCAGCAAAGGGCCACCGAGAGCGTGTTTGTCAGACCTTGGGGCTGTCGCGGGGTGATGGGGGCCGTGCGCGTGTCCTGCCCCAGCCCTGTCGGTGCCGCTCCCTGGGCCACTGGCTGCCAAGGGCTGAGGTTAATAAACTGATAATGAACTAGATACTGATAGACAATAATTAATAATCTAGACAATAATGAATAAACTAGATAGTAATGAACAGTCTAGATAATAGTAACTAAATACTAAACTAGATAATAATAATAATAATCTAGATAACAAACTGACGGTACATTTGTAAGATGAATGAGCAGCATGTATTTCCAGAGGACCTTGAGTGTATTTTCATGAGGCTGAGCTTTCAGTTGGGTTGATAAAGGGTTTTTTTGAAGTGCTCAGCCGTAGCCAGTGCTACACCAAAAGCCATCATGGGCCATGTCAGCAGTGGCTCACTGATGCTGTTGTGCGTGCAGCGTGGGGAGGCATTTTGGCCTGTTTGTGATCTAGATTTCAATCTTTGTACCGTTATCAAACGGATATTAAAGGAAATAAGACAAAATAAGCTTGAGCTGCTGTTTAGGCTGCCATCGCCAAGAGGCTGCCAGGGACTGGGAAGGCTTTACACGGCGAGAAGCAAAATGAAAAATCAAACGCGTGAAGATGGGATTTTCTCATTGACTTTAATTTGCAGAGTCCACGTGCTCGAGCCAATGTGCCCGGCAGCTCTGGGAGCCCGTTTGCTGAGCTAGGCAGCAGCACAGCGCTTGTTCGTGGGCTTCCTATTAATATAAGCAATAACTCATCATGGACTAATTAAGCAGCTCAATTTGTAAAAGAGGCATAAGGGAATTGGCTCCGGGGCGTTTGTTTGAAGAGCACAATGCAGTGTTCTGTTTCGGGCAGCCGACCGTTGTGAATCCCGCTGTCCCCTTGACACCAGCGGCAGATCCAGCCGCGTGGGTGTTCTTGGTGTTACGCTGTCACCGCAGTGCAGGTGACAAATCGCTTTCAACTGATCTGGAGGACCTTTGAGAGGAAGAGGAAACACTTTCCAAGGTGATGTGGTACCTTCTGGCCTGGAAGGTGACAGTTATGAACGCCGAAATTCCTGATGCCGGTCTCACTGCCGGCCTCGATGAACAACGCAGCAGCTCACCTCTTCAGCAGTGTTGGTAATCCTGCAACGTTGTCAAAGCCAGCTGAGCTTGGGTTGTCTGGCTTCAGGTGGATCTCGAAGGGGTTGGGATGCCACGATTCAACATGTTCTTTGATATAAAAACTGTCACAGAGATGGAATCGGTCACAAGTGGTCCAAGTCTTACTCAAAGTTGTCATCTGAAAGGTAGAAGAAACCCTTGGATGATGTGAAATCTCCACGGATTTATAAGAATTTGGCTGGTTTATTAAAAAAAATACCCTCCCAGTTGGATTAGTCTGTTCATCTGATGGTGTTTGGGAGTGAAATGGCAGCGGGGAGCCCTGTGTGGGACCAGCCATGGGGACGGGAAAGGTGGAAACAGAGCAGAGACTGACGCTGGCGGCTGGGATGGAGGGGAAAGCAGAAGAACCGCAGCCGGTGCTTGTGGGAGAGGCTCTCTGTGGCTGCTAAAGTTCATTACAACAGGGTTTTTTGGCTCAAAAGCATGCTAGAAAGTATTTTAAAGCTGTCCTAACACCTGGAGCATTGCTGAGAAGCCATAGCCCTAACGGTGTGTTTGTTTATCCAGGTTTTTCTGGTTGCTTTTGTCAAAGCAGCAGTTCTGGGTGATGTCTCTGCTGTGGAGTCTCTCCCATGCGTTACGTGGGTGTCCTGCTGGAAATCGCATCCTGTTTACTTGCCTTTAATAGAAAATTAGTATGAGGTGTTTACACAAAATGGATAAAAAGGTTAGCAAGTTAGAAAATAAAATTCTCCTTACCAGGGGAGACATCTGGAATGACTGGCAGTTGTGTGTACCTGCACTGCGTATGGAAAATATTTTGACAGTTCAAGCTGAAAGCAGGCTTTGGAGTTTGGACTTTTTTTTTAGTACGCTGATTTTTTATTTTTTTTATTAAAGAACCACGGTGTGGAACACAGCTTTGATGCTTTAATGGAACCTAGAGAGCTCAATAATATGTTTCAGGTTTGGATAAAAGAGAGGAAAATTGCTTCTAGCACTTTTATGCTCAAGAAAAACAAAGCCCAAATCATCCCTCTGTGATGTCTTATCTGTAATATTTCATCAGTGTGATATCTAAGTGCGGCTTTGGTAGAGCTCGCTAAGACTTCTCAGCTCAGAGAGCAGATCCAAGAAGACTGGAACATACTCTGAGTTACCTTGTATTGACCTTTCTTTAAAAATAAGAACAAACATTGAAGAGAGGTTTAGGTGCATGGGTTGATTTTCAAGG
>VZTO01024263.1:0-23579 GCA_013400615.1 Syrrhaptes paradoxus | reverse complement strand
ACCATACCATACCACACCATACCATACCATACCATACCATACCATACCATACCATACCATACCATACCATACCAAAACTCAAATATGAACAAAAAGTGCCATGGATGAAAGCAGAGAGGTTGTGGAGTCTCCATCCTTGGAGATACTCAAAACTCAACGCAGTCCTGAGCAACCTACTCGAGGCTGGGTGTGGGGTGGTTGGACTAGGTGATCTCCAGACGTCCCTGCCAACCTCAACAACTCCATGATTCTGTGAAAAACAGAAACAACTCCTGTTGGGATTGTATATCGTCATGAGACATATATATTTTTTTCTAGTGCTGTGCTTTCTGAGGGTGAACACATGGAATCACATGGGGAAGTCGGTGCAGGTCTCACCTTGGCCATGCCCCATCCAGGGTACATCCCTGCTTGGCAGATTTCAGGTTCACCGTGGGTACCTCGGGAAAGACAGACAGACAGACAATGCTGCCGAGCTCAGCTGGATAAGGACTTCAAAACAGCGTGGCGGTACGCTGGTGAACGAGCGTTTACGTAGCACCGAGATTTAATCTCCAAATCCCCCCGCTGGCTTCAGCGGCTGCTAATTCTGCCCTGTGTGATTTTCAGCGAGAAGCCTTATTAACTCAAGCTGTGTACAGCGCCTTCAGAAAATTGAACAACAAAAGTTAATCTGTTCCCTTTCATCTCCGTTCCTGTGTTGCTTCTGAGCCATAGCTTTGTAGGTTTTTTTGTTCTTTTTAGCATGCCAAGCGTTTCCCCCATCTCTTTATCTTCTTTTTTTCCTTTATGTCCTTATCCCTCCTCTCGAGACAGCATCATCTGCGGGGACCACTGTGCTGCGGACACAGAGCAGCTAGTCTGAGGAGGTTTAGGAAAATAGTTATCTGAAGATTAAGCAGAGATGGCAAGCAGCCGGCTCTAGTTTTATCTGCTTTTGCTCCTTGTTAATTGCCATTGGAGAGAAAAAGGGATTTTATGTTTCCAGTGATGGGGAGCTGATAACTTGTTTTAATCTTACAGCCTCGCTCGTTCCAGTCTCATGAGTCACACTAGAAAAAAGAAAATTGTCTAAAAGATCGTATGAGATAGCCCCTGGACAGCTTTTTTCTTTGGGCCAAGCTTCTCCCCATCATTCCCAGGATAAAATAAAGCCAAAGACACCAGTTGCCACGCCAGCCCCCGGCGCTGCAGTCCCTAAGCTGTGGGTGTGGGTCAGACATCCTCCGAGATGAGTTCTTGCTGGCTCTTGCCTGTGGAGCAGCCCCGTCGCTCCCTCTTGGTGCACCCGATACCTTGCCAGGGATGGGACGGGGTTCCTGCAGGGACACAGTTTTGTCTCATGCTGCCTCTTGCAATGGTAGATATTAATTTTGGAAGCTGGCTGTAGACCTGGAGCCTTTCTGGCCAGCCCCAGGGTGTGTCAGCACTCAGTGCTTTGGGAACGTCTCGGATTGTGCTGGTGCAGACGGTTTCCGCAAGGCGCAGGAACCATTTGCTCTCCTTCCCCTCTGCTTTGGCCGTACCCCGTTGAAAGGATACGGGGACACTTGCTGCACACAGGTCTTTTCTCCTCCTTTTCAGCTGCTGGTAAAAATTCCTGCTGGAAGGAGCTAAAGAATTTCTTCCTCCTTGTGCAGCCATTTGCACTTAATTATTTTTATGAAGGAGGAATAATGATTTGCAGATGGCAGCAGCAGAACCCTCCAAGAATGTGCCTTTCATTTTGGATATCCCTTTTTACCACGCTTTGAAGCCAGTAGATGTAAGAGCTGGAGTGAAATCACATGAGACCGAGCAGAGACTGCCAGACAATCTGCCCAGCTCCAGATTTTTGATTCTTGCTTCCCTTTGGTGGGCTCTTGTCCCAGGAGAGTCTCGGTAAGTGCCCAGCCTGCCCCAAATTTGCCCTCGGCAAGGGGACTTCAGTGGGGTGGTGCCTGAGGGAACCATGATTTATGGATCAACAGTTCATCCTTTAAGACTTGGGGTTCGTTTTTCTTTTGTTTTAATCCTCTGATTATCCCAGTTCCTACCAGTTCTTGTGATCCTCGAGTGAGTCACCGCTTCACTTTTGAAAGATGTTTTATTCGGCTGTTAGCCCGCGTGTTTCCTGCTGGTTTCTAGATTTGATTTTCTTTTATGGCGTGGATGATCTCAGAAACCTGTAATTGTTTGGCCAGTGGTGGCCGTGACAGTGTGAATCTCATCGTGACTGTATTTGTGCCGAGTTTGGGGGTGTTCCCGCAGTTCCTGGAGCTATAATAACACACGGATAACAACCCTTGGGCTGCATGCGCAGAACATTTGCAACTCAATTCCTCGGTCTTAGGGCAAGCAGAGTCTCTTCTGTGCCACGCTATGAGTGTTGCACTGAAACACAGCTGGGTAGAAATTAGGTATTTTAGTCCCAATTAGTCTTGATAGTGCCGGAAGGGAGCTGGGTACCCCTGTGGACATGACATTGGAGAGAGATTCATTCTCTGATGGTGCCCACCCCTCTCCATGGACCGCAGGGAACCCCGGGATGAGGACAGGGATGAGGCACCTTTCTTGTGAGCATCTATCAGCAAACAAAAACGAGCCTCGCTTAGAACTTAGTCCAATAAATCTAAATATTTCAGTCCTTATTCAATGTCTGGTGAGGTTTGTAGGAATTTTTTATTGATTTTGATGCCCATTCCCTTAAGCTCAAAATATGCTGCCCCGTCCAGGCAGGTGTGGAAGTGCCCTGGTCTCCAGAGAGCCACGAGCTTGGGGATGCCAACCCTGACCCAAAGCTCTTCCCCTGGGTGCGGATGAGCTGTGTGAGATCCATCTCGACTATCTTGGAAACTCTTTCTGTGGCTGAGCTATCTCTGCAGACCAGAGGGACACAAGTGTCTTTTGAGGGACGATTCATCCCGTGCTGGCATCGGTGGGTAAAGCTCGTGTAGAGGTGCCTCTCCTTCCACGTGGCTTCGGGAAAAACCTAGGCGATGAGCTTGGGTTAGAGATTTTACTTGAAAAACCTGGGAGGGGAAGAGATGCTAACATCTTTTTTTCCTGCTTTACTGCAAAACCAAATGTGGGACAGAAGAGGGGAGCTAAATAAGAACAGACTGGCCTGGAATTTCAGGAGGGATCTGCCAGCAGCGGGACACCACGTGCAAGCTGGCTGATGGGCTCGGTGACTGCTCCAGGCTTTGCGCAGCCGTGCCTGCAGGGTTAAGGCTCCCAGGTTAGGTTGTTAACTCAAATCCAGCACTAGATTAAGCTGTTGCAGAAGTCACGGCCCCTGCTGCAGCCGTGGTTGAGCAGGATTGTGCCTTGGCTTCGCAGCTGCGGCACTTTATAGCTCGTGTATGGAGATAATCTGTCCGGGACTCGAGCAGAAGGGCAGGCGGCGGTGGCAGGTCCAGCCATCCCCTCCCAACCGCATCCTCATTCTCCAGCTTGGGAAGATGAACATTGTTATTCTTGCTGATGCCAAAAAAAACCCAAAAAAAACAAACAAAAAAAACCAAAAAAAAACAACAAACCACTCACCAAAAAAACCTGTGAACTGGTTATGAAAGTATTTGACTTGTCAAAAGGTTTTCAATGCTTTATTTCTGAAGCAGGAATGGGAAAAGCAGCGGAATGGTTTTCAGCTTTCTTTTCCTTTTTTGGTGGGTGAAACCTTTGGGTTTTGTTTTTCATTTAGAAAATGCAAAAAGGGAAACACTACCAGTGTGATAATGAAATAAAACAATAGGCTTTGGTCAAAGCAAAGCACTTGCAAGAAAAACAGCAACTACAATTGTCCTCAGTAATTGTTATTGCATGTGGAGGGAGTTAAATCCCGCTTAATTGTTGATCCGCCGATAGTGTGGGGTGTGACCCCTGTCAATGCATAAATTAATCGCCACCTTTAAATCCTACATTTGCTTAACAGCTGCTATTAGTTCATTTTAAGAGATTTTTACAGATCTGGGATTAAAACCAAGTCCCTCTGCCATCGTCACAAGATGCCGTTGGCAGCATCAAGGCTTCGGCTGTGCTTTGTGCAGCGCGTGCGTGACCCAGGAACGCAGGATCTTAACGGGGATGGAATGAAGTCCTGTCTCCCTCCTACATGTATGGAACTTAAGAGAAATAAAAAGCAGCTGATGTCAGACTGGTTTGCCATTGACGCTGCTGGCTGAGGGGTTAGTGGCTGGCACGTGGGTTTGGTGAGGAGTGTCTGTGTGCCTCTTCTCCCAGTGCTCCCAGTAACTCAGCGCAATGGCAGGTCAAACCTGAGAAGCTCCAGGTCTGTGTTTCTCCTCTGATGCCCTTATCTGGGAATGGTAAGAATGAAAAGGAATTTGCAAATTGTGGTATTTTTCGTGGAAATGGAGTTCCTGGTGCCTGGCAAGCCCACTGTGGCTCCTCGCAATTTCTGCCTCTGTGCCGAGCCAGGCTGGGCTCAGGCTCCTGGCCAGCACAAAGCCCAGCGCAAGGCTGGGGTTTAGGCAGAAGATCACCCCAAACACCGTCAGCAAGGTTTTCTTACAGCGGGAGGGTGCTGGAGAAGCAGAGAGCGTGCTGGGCTCGGGGACGCTGAGTCATCTCTCTCGGGTGAAGGCGTCTATCGCAAAAGTAATTATAGCGAGATGAAAACCGTCAGTGACAAGCTCCGTAGCAGCAGTTTGAGTTGAGATTTTCATTTCATGCCGCAGAGAGATGAGTAATTCTAAATAGCTCTAAAGACATTTAAAAGCACCCAAACCATGACAGGCAGAATACAGCAAATGAGAACAAGGCAAGTTATTATCTGCTTTGTGAGCATACACAAAGCCCTGTTATCGCTGCTACACCGATACACGCGTTACCGGGGGGTGCGTGTGTACCTGTGATGTGCTGCTCTGCTGCAGGGCAGGGTTGGTGCCGCCAAACCCGATCTTTTTTTTCCCTGGCTGTGCTGAAGGCTTAGGCAGCGCTGTCAGCTGGGAGCTGGGTCAGGTAGTGATGAAAATAGATGCACAGCTGCTCCGTTGTGGTGCTTGCAGCAAGGAACTGCTTATTTGAAAATACANCCCCCTGATCCAGAGCCCCCCCATCTCTCCTGTAGCCCCCTTTCAGCACTGGAATCCACTCTGAGGTCTCCCTGGAGCCTTTTCTTCCCCAGGCTGAACACCCCCAACTCTCTCAGCCTGCAGGCTCCACCCTCAGACAGCAAGCTGCAAATACATGGCAATGCCCGGGAGAGCCCCAGCCTGGCTCTGTCTGGGCTCTCCAGGGCAATAAGGAAGATCTGAGCACCCAGGCAGGATTATTCCCTGCCTCCAGCATGATGTGCGTACCTGTCCTTAGCAGCGTGCTGAAGCCAGCGCATTCATGGGAAGATCAATGAGCAACTTCTGGTTAAACCTGTGAAGCAGAGCCGAGGGGCACTTCTCAGACCCAGCGCTCTCCACGTGCCTTGGAGGAGCAGATCCTTTTGCACCTGGATGCATCTTTTTAATTAAAAAAAAAGTTTTGCCATCGTATTCTGATTGAAAGCTCAGCCCTGGTAGGTGATGATGGCTTTGGCACCTCCCAAGCGAACCGCTGCCGAGTTGGGCATGTGAGACCATGCTTAAGGCTGATTTAAAGCCTAGCGAAGTGCCTGGAAACGTTTCCATTTTCCTTTAGGGACTTGGCTCACATTTTACAAGTGTAATTTGAAGTGGAGCCAGGATGTGGCCCAGGCTTCATTTTAGAGGGAATTTGGTTGAAGGCTTTTCATTGCTTTAAGGTCTGCAGTGACTTTAAGGCTGCCTGGTGACTTACAGGTAAAATAGAATAAAATAAAATACCTTAACATGCCGGTATGAATTGCAAAACCCTGAATAGCGTTGGAGCAGCCCTTCTCCTGCATGACCTTGCTAGAGCAGAGGGACACATAAAAAGCAACCTCTGTTCAGCCTCCGAAGCTGCAGCAATGGATATTTTTTCCGGCAAGTGGTTCAGAAAAATTTGTTGAGAGCAATTTGGGAGCAATCAAGGTGTGCTCTTCTGATTTTATGCTTTGTTTCCATCTCTTGTGGTTTTGTGTGTTTAAAGGGAATTGCTATATTTGTCATTCTGAACTCGTACCAAACCCAGGAACGCTGATGAATTAGGCGCTAATAACAATTGGTGTTAAAATTTAAACAAATGAATGAGAAATGAATCATAGTGTCGTCATGACCTGAAGACACCGCACTGCTCATTGTCTCTTTTCTTCACTTTATACATTCTGGTTTCCAAAGCTCATTATTTCCGTTTGGGTTTTGAAATGTATTTCAAAAAAAGCCTGAAAAGTTTCCAGAACTGAAGTTAAAATATGCTCTAGTTGATCACAATGTTTTGTTTTGCTAAATCGGAAATTTTGCTCTATTCACAGCTTTCATTTTTATTATAATTTATTATGAATGTCGAACTTAATGCAAACCCACAAATACAGATACTCCTCATTCTGATGAGCTTTAAATGGGGTTTGATCCATTATCTTGAAGTGCTACATTTCCTTTTTAGCAGAATTTCAGTCATATTACAATATTCCAGATTTTTAAAGATAATGTTTTTAGATGCTTTTGACTAATCTGTGTTTTCAGACGTGGTCAGACCTTTAGATGCAGCAAATACCTGTAAGGGAAAAGTGCGAGGACAGAGAGGGGCACGTCACATCCATGTCCTTTGTATTCATGGTGCAGTAGAGTCCCCAGAGCAAACCAGTGCTCGCGTGCCGCAGAGCTGTTCTTAAAAACATGTCCTGTGCTGCTGCTGCTCTGGGTTTTGTGGCCTCTGTCATGCGTTTTGAAAAGAATAAAATAGAAGTAGCTGCTTCAGCAGAAAAGTTATTAGAGCTGGTGCACCCTTGAATGGCAGGCTTCATGTTTGGAGGCAAAAGCTGAAATGAGACTTTTTCCATTTTATGATTTTGTCTGTGGAGAAAGTCATTTTGATCTCGATTTAATGAAAGCTGGCTCAGGATGTGTGAGTGCTTGGAAGAGGAGGAGGAAAGCTCCGAGTGGGCTCCGAAGCAAGGTGAATCCCTTCTTTAGACAAGGCAGAATTTGGAACGTGGAGGAATAATGACCGTACCCTTGTTTGTTTATAAATGTGTGATACTTCAGTTAGATAAATGGCTCATATACATGGTGGAAATGTGGCAAAAAAATGAGCTCAGTGACAGTTACATCAGGAGCACCCGTCTTTTTTAGTCTCTCAGACCAAAATAACCGAGAACAGTCTGACCTCGTTTACTGTTAATGGGTGATGTCTTTCATCCTTCTGCACTCCTGCTGAATGACAGGGGTTGCTTTGCCCCAGCACAGCCTTTTCCCAGATGCAGCATTTTGAGTCTGTTGGTAAGAGTGCTGATATGAGAGCACCCACCCACCCCACCTGGGCTCTTCTGGGACTTGCTCTTGTCCTTCACCGGTGCCTTGCAAGAGTCCGTGAGCCACCAGAAGGCTCTACACAACAAGTCCCACTGCCCTTCCCATCCCGGGTGTGCCTGCATGTTCTAACAGGTGACTTTTGATATATTGAGGCCAAATGAGAAAGGGAACAGGAATGTCCCCTCCGTGGACCGGGGCTGTGGTGCCCTGGCCTGACCTAGACATATATCTATGCAGATGTCTACCAGGAACTTGGCCAGATGGGTAGATGACATTGTGGAGAGCCTTAAACTTGCTGATTTTTGAGGACATAATATCTGATGGAAAGGCTGTTTTGTTCCCGTGAGGTGGGGTGATTGACACAGGCTGTTGATTTCTGGTTGTGGAAGCCTGCCTCATTGTCCCCATGCTGGGAGCCTTTGGGAGCACTTGAGAAGCAGCAACACTTCTGTTGGGTTTCTGTCGTCCAAAACAAAACTCTTGTTGGCTCTGGGGGTTGATGCCACCACAGTCCTGTAGACATATAGCATGCATCCCAGCCTGGGAGGTCCTCTTCTGCTGAATTGCATCACTGTAGATGGAGGTAGAGCATGGCCAAAGACAACAGGACCGCCCTGTGATGGTGCAGGTGATGCTGTGCCATCCCAGCTGCACCTGCACCGGGTGAGTCCTGTCCGTCCCATTTTATCTTCATCTGCAAACGCCCACTCCTGTTCTTCTTCCCATGAAACCACCCTGCCCACGTCTTCTCAGCTGCTCTCCGGAGACAGCTGATGTGGAGGAGCTGTTCTAGCACGACGTGGAACCTGGCTGTGTCAGCCAGCCTCTTGTGAGGGAGCTGTTGTAGGAAAGAAATTCAGGTTCTTCCCTGGACTCTTTGCTCTCTGGATGGAATTGAGGGATGGGAGAGGAATTCTTCTCCTAAGCACCCTGCCTTCCTTCCCTGTCTCCTCCAGGGAGCCCTGCCCAGGCTCGGAGCTGCTGGAAGGAGAAGGGATGGAGGAAACTACTTTCCCCCAGGGCTGTGAGTCCACAGCAGGGATGTGTAATAAACTGAGACGATGGTCTGCTGTCCAGGCAATGGCAATCTTAGAGACCAAAGAAAAAGGAGGGAATGTTTTCAGAGAGACCACCTCTTCTCCATGAGGCAGCATGCCCTACTCCAGTCACAAATACAAGGTGTGTTTTTTACACGAAACTATCACTTCTCTGTCGGTGCCAGCTCGAACTGAGCATAGGCAGTCTCACACGGCGTAGGAAGACAACAACCTTACGTTCTGGGGTCATGTTGAATCCCATGGAGCCCCATCACATTCAGTGCTATTGGAGCCTCTTCTGTCAATGGTCTGAAGCAAATTAACATGGAGAGAGATGGGAAATAAAAGCACAGATCGTGATGTTCAAGACGTATCGTGGTCATGACATGTAAGAGCCCTGGACTGGCTTTTGCAGACACTGAGTGAGCTGCTCTCCCCATGGCTGCTCCTGGAAAAAAAACATGAAATTAAATCTGCAGAGGGTTATTGACTACAAAGACTCCACCTTTTTCGCAGGGAGTCCTTAAGTCACAGATTGCCTGAAGCTGGGAAGGACCCGGGGGCAGTGTCACCGTGCGCTTGCCCTGTTCCTCATTCCCATCCGTGGATACCGGCACGCGGTTGCCATCAGAGGCCAGTCGTAGTGTGTGTATGAAGCCAGCGTGTTGCTGTGATTTTTACACAGTGTAGACAAGGCAGGCGTCCCCGCGGTGCACAGGAGGGGATGTTACCATGGGAGAGGCACTGCTGGGCTCTGCGCTGCTGGACCATGGGGTGCTGAAGGTGATGAGGGTGCCAAGGCAACCCAAGAGTGCCATCAGACCCCATCACCCAGGGGTTGCTCTGTCTGTGCCGTCAGATGTGCGTGGTGCTCCCCGGGCTGCCTTCAGCTGCCTGGTGCTGGGCGTTCCCAATGCTCCGGAGACGGCCACGGCCAGAGTGTGTGAGCTGCGGGGACATGGGTGGGAACACACGTGGGAGGTGGGTGCCATCACGTTGGGCAGCCTGATGTGAAGCCCAGTTTTGGCACACTTGGAAAATAGCAATTTTGACTTGAATTTCTACAGTGAGACTCTGTTTTGTGTGCTGTTCCAGGCTTCAGCTGAAAAAGTAGAAATATTCTCCTTGAAGATTAGAATATAATGTCTGATTAGAATATAATCACCATTTTCCTACTTCCTGGTGTTTTTTGAGGCTCTCGGTTACAGAGGATGGTAATTGGTTTCTTCGTGCTAAAATGAAATATCTGAGTGTGTTCATAAGCATGTACACATATAAATAAATGAAAACATTAATTGTTTTTATCAACATGCTTCATTGGGGGAAAAAAAAATTCCATATGAGCTCTTTTTATGGCTCTCTAATAGCTATTCCAGTGACAATGTGTCTGAAACCAGCATTGTGGGATTGTATCGCTTCCACCGCAGTTATTTCTAATTGGCAAATCAAGGACAAGAGGAGTCAGGGAAGAAGGGATAAAGGCTGTGCTCCTGTTATTAAAATGCAATCTCGAAATTGGCCTGTGCTGAGTGAAATGTAGTGCTGCTTGCGGTGCCTTTTGCAGGGATTGAGGCCATCGTTATTCTACAGAGGCTTGCTTTTTTTTTTTTTTTTTGAGGAGTTAATTAATTAGCGATTTCAAAAAGCGATGTAATATGAAAATAGAAAGAAATGGATGTTATGTGGTCTTAAACAGCGACTGTGCATTTGTGGACTTAGAATGGAAATTCTTAAAATCTCTTAAATATTTTGTGAGGCTTTTATACGTAACTGGGCAAGGGAAGGCACAGAAGTGTGGTTACCACAAATGAGTAAACATTGTTGATCAAGATTAGATTGTACAGGAGCAGTGTAATACTATTGATAATAAAAATAGGGGTGCAGCTCTTTTTTAAAACAGTGCTGTGTGTAACAGGAGGAAAAAAACCATTTTGCTTCAGACGCGTTTTTGATTCCATCCCTTCCAAATCTGTCCCCACTCACTGGACAGCTTTGGCTGTTGGTTTTGTGTGCTAGCTCAAGGGTTGCTTTTCTGGCTGCTGTGAGCAAGTTCAAGTCTTCTGAAGCCCATGGCCATGCACCCAGAGTATGTCTACACAAAGGAGATGCTGTGGTTTTTATTAAACCAGCATCTGATGGTGAGTATGAGCCCTGGCCGCTTGCTCTGGAAACTTTTGACGATGAAAGAGAGAGTCCAGATGGACGGCCACAAAGGTAGTTCGATGGTCTTGGAGTGTTTCTTGGAGAGATCAAGCAGCTGTGCTGCAGTTATCACCCTAAACGCTGCCCCCAAAGACAGGGCTTCCAGACGTAAAACCACAGCTCCAGCTCAGCGGCTGGTCTGTCCTGATGGGAAACGTTTCAGGAGCTGGCCAGGCTTGGAGGAGTGATGTTCAACAGATGATGGTGCCTACCACATTGAGATGAGCAGCTGTTAGGAGGTTATTCATCTTGGAGAGTCTTTGCACAGTGTTTTACCTGCACATGTACGAGAATTTTAACGTCGTTCTTCAGCGGAGGATGAAGGCTGCCTGTGGCAATCGGTTATCAGTGGGTTTGCTGATGATAACTTCAGAGCCACAGCAATCGCTCAAGCTTTAAACCTTCATCCTTCCTTTGAGTTGCAAAGTAGTCATTATTTCAAAGTACGAGATGGATCTGCTGAAGAGGGGATTTTACCACTGCCAGAGAAAATAAGCAGATGGCAGAGGGAATGGCAAAAATATGACAGAGCTGCCCTCGGCTCCAGCCATCTGCTTTGGACCTGGGTTTAACATTTCAAACTCGGGCACACTAAGTCCATCTGCAGCAGACTTGGTGCTGGGAGGGGGAGCGAATTGGGCAGTCGCACCTGACAGCCCGCAGATGAGGGAGACTTACCTCTGTAAAATGGGCAGATACCTTTTTCCCTCTAAAACAAGGGCCAGACGACAGCTAGGTTCCAAATTTCACCGGCCCTGCCTGCGCTGCCCACAGGTCATTACTCCAGTGACAGTCCGGTGGCTGTGGCAGTGAAGCATCCCTCTTGGTTTTGGCAGAACCAACAAAATAGATTTTGGACCAGGGCTGCCTCCCTCCAACTCTTCTGGATGTCAGTCCTAAGTGTTTCCTCCTGTCTAACCCATGGTCAACTGAAATACAGCAACAGCATTCAGAACGGAGCATTTTTCCAAGGAAAAAGGGTTCAGCCAGCTGTGAGGCATTGAGGATGGGCAGGACTCTTTGAACCCCAATGTAAGAAGAACAAGATCTAAAACGAAGGTACAGTGCATTAGATAAACCTGAAAATTGGTTTCAACACTCATTCAGAATCCTTTCCAAGCACAATGACTGTGGAAGACGGTGGCAAAAACATCCGAAAGCTTAGGGAACGTTGTCAGTCTGGCGTGGAGCACTGATGAGGCGTAAAACCCCTTGTGCGTGTGCGTGTCTGCGCGTGAGCACGGGCAGACGTTCACACCGAACAGCAGACACACGCTTACGTTTCCTCCCTCTGCATTTGCACGCTCCAGTGTCAAGCTCATGAGCTGCTGTTTTTGACGAGTTGCTGGAGCAGTTGGCTGCGGAGGGGGGAGGCTTGGTCACATTCAATCGTATCCATCTAGGAACAGCTACGGAGGAGCTCAGCTTCCTTCCAGCGCCTTGCCCATCCGCGGCTGATGAGAGGATGTCTAATTACAGATCACAGGAGCCGCAGCCGTGATGTGCTGGAGTTAAGAGGACTGGAAGGAGCTTGGTGGAGCTGGGGTGCTGTCAGCTCAGGAGCTGCTCTGTCACGCGCCTGCCTCTCTCTGCATAAATAATTCTGTTTCAGAACTGCCTCTTATGGTTAAAATGATACGTGGCACCTTCCCCCCTCCTCCTGTTGCTCCCCACGTGGGATCGTGTTAGTCCGCAGAACAGGCTACAGATAATTTTCTCTAAAGGCATTTTTGCATGAAAAATAGATCAAAATTCTGTTGAACTATTTATGCTATTTTATTTTTACAGCTTTGACAGAAATGGTAATAGGAAAATGAGATCAAGATGGTTTTGGTACATTATTGGTGATTAAAAAAAAAAAAAAGCGATATCCAAGTAGTTCAGGGTCAAATCCTGCTGGTAATTTCTGTACTGTGAGAGCATAAAGCCCAGCATGTTCTTCTCCTTCTGAAGGGGCTTACAGGTATTGTTGATACTGTTTTTAAGGCACTTGTCTTTTATGAGTTGGTAATAATCTTCACATTATACTGTTACAACATAATCAGGTCCTTGTCACGCTGCCAAGGCTGATCAGATAACATGAGAGCACTGAGGAATTTCAGTACTGAACTTATTAGGAGAGACCCAGATTTATACAGCGATAGCTGCAAACCGCTTCGGCACGTAACCGGAGCGTTGTGCTCCGCAGGAATGCCCGTCTCAGCCCCATGGGAGCTGGTGGTACAGATTTTGGCTCCAGCCGAGGCTGGGAGTTTGGGTGTGAGAGCATCTCTCCAGTTCACCAAGCATTTGCAAGATGTGGATTTAAAAATATTCTTTTTTTTTTTTTTTTAGGTGTAACTTTTGGTAGTGCTAAAATGACATGGAGTCATNTGCAAGATGGGGATTTAAAAATATTCTTTTTTTTTTTTTTTTTTTTTAGGTGTAACTTTTGGTAGTGCTAAAATGGCAAAGCTGGAGTCACGCTGGTTGCTCTAGTTTAGTTTTGCAGCGATTAAAATCCCAGTCCCAATGCACTGGGAAGCAAAATGCTTCTTTTCAGCAGTTTTCCCAAGCCAAGAGGGTGTGGACACTTGTCATTGCAGCTCTTCCTCCCCGTGCTGTGCTTTGTGGTTGGATGCAAGCCTCCCACCAAAGCTGTTCTTATGTCTCATATCTGGTGATAAAGTCAAATCAATACTTATTGTAGTCGGGAATAATGTGCCGTTTAGAGCAGGTTGTGTTGCATTTGTTGGAGAAGCACAGCGTAAATTTTCCATTGGAAAAGCCTTCAGTTTGAGCAAACACAATTGCCGCGTGGACGTATCGTTCTCCTTGAACTGTGGCAGCGCAGAGAAATCGCTGCTTTGCATCGACGTGAAATTTGCCTTATTGTAACGTCTCCAATGTGTCAAACGGTGAACTATTCTGTTCCTTGCCGAGTTAAGAGGATGAAAGGCGTGGCTATTAGCCAGTATTGCTGTAGGTTTGTGGAGTGAATTGTGCACCTGAGTTCCACTCTTATTTGGCATTTTTTAGTGTCCATTAGAGAAGGAAGGAATTTAGTAGGCTCAGCAGGAAAGGTAAGGCGTTTGGACGCTGGACAATCTGGACATTTCTGTTATTGGTCTGGCACAATGTACCAGTAACGTGTCCAAAGTGATATCATCCATGGGGATAAAATGTGAGAGAGGGAACGCTGAAAAAGGAAAATAATTTATTGGTTTAAATGTGGTATAGCCCTCCCCTTCCGCTTCTGTTCTCTGTTTAAATCGAGATGGTCTGAGATGGTCAGGGTAGGACATGTCCATTCAAAAATCGTGTTTTAAGGAGGTGGCGTGTGAATGTCACACCTGATCTGGCTGCTTTGCCCTGATCCTCTCAAAAGGGATTCCTGTGGCCTCATGAGAAAGAAAACAAATCTCCAGGTTTAGCAGCAAAATTCCTTTTGCCATTTCAGCTGCAGGATGCTGACTCTCTGTCACTTCTTCATAGAGGTTTCCAAGATAATTTATGAGTTGATTGGGACAAAGTTGCATCAAGATTTCCAACAAGAGGAGGGTCTTTGTTGGGTCCATCAGTGCAGAAGTTGTCCCTACCCATATGGCATTCCCACCTTCTGAGGACAACGTAACCAGAGGGTTTGTCCCTCCTTGCACTTAGAAATGTGTCACCATCCGGTTGGTCTGGGTGTTGGTCTTTGCTATCGATACAACACGTCACCTTTGCTGGATCTGTAGCAAAGTGGCCTCAAAGGTGGTACAGTCACTGGTTTCATACAAATTCTCACGCCACCAGTCCTCCCTTGGTGTGATCTGTGAAATCCACATATCGCTTTGGGCACGAGAGTGACAGAGGTTTTGGGGATGGTTTTCATCCCATTCCTGACCCCTTTGCTGCTCCGGCATCGCAGGGACCAGGATGTGGCAGCGTGAGCTTGGCCCTGGGAATGTCCTCCCATGGTGTCCTGCAGGGACATGGGGCAGAGCATGGCCAAAATGGGGACAGAAGGGACAGAAATGACTTCAGATACATCTTCAGCTGGAGATGTATCTATAAAAGTGTTGTTCCTTCTGACAAAAGGAGTAATTTGGAGAGATACCGTCTCTCAGAACTGTACAAGGGAGCGTGTGGAGAAGTGATTATTTCTTTGCCTTTTTTGCTGTCTCTCAATTTTATTATTTAGGTCTTTGTTCTGATACATTCCTTACTACTTCGGCCGCCCTGGGTAATTGTGTTTTCCCCTTAAATTAGGAAGCTACTTTTAAAAGAAAGGAGGGGGAAACGATAAGGCAAAGCTGTTAAATGGGAAATCTATTGCTAATGAGGGCATGGTTTTGCTAATCACCTTCAAAATGAAGTTATCAGCTGAAAAAGCCTGGAGTTTGTGTAATGAAAGTTAGGAGCAGGGTTTTTTTCCCCCCTGTGTTTCCTTCTGTCACAATACATTCAGAGATGAAAAGTTTACCTCGCAGACTCATCTTGACACCGTTCGACGTGATGTCTCTTTGCATTAGCTGCAGGAGGGCTCGAGCTGTTCTAGGATATATTTCAGTCTGAATAGTTAAAATTTGGCAAAATTATAAGCAACTAAAGTCAGGATCCCTTAATGGGAGCTGTCAGTGTTCATCGTGGATGTCGCGCTGAGCTCCAGCTAGAACGCCGTGTCCGGGACCCAAGGTAGTTGCTGCCCCTTCTTTTATTATTATTATTATTATTATTATTATTATTATTATTACCAATGATATCCCAGGGATGAGGAGGAAGCAAAGCATTATATAAGGCATCAGCCCAGGGGTGGCACTACTATAGTTTTTCATCTGGAGATGGATGGATGAGAGGAGAAGGTGCTGTGCCGGGGCTGGGCACCATCCTGGCGCTCCGCAGGCTGGAAGGGGCTGAGGGACCAGCCCCACTTTTACCTCTGATCCTGCAGAAGTCCTTCTCTTTTTCTAACATCAGCTTGCTTTGTGCAAAAAACAGATGGTGAGGCTTGTACAGCTTGCAGCCACATGAAGAGAAGCAGGATGTGCGAGTTATTCTGACGTCCTAGGGGAAGTATCCCCTGCATCAGTATTTTCTGATGGCAATATTCTCCTTAAGTTCATAATTTTATCTTCTGTTTCCCTGCCGGTGAGCACCATGGCATGGTAAGGACTGGTGGCAAAAGGCTGGGGAAGGGAACAAGGTTTTCTTAATATATGTGCATTAACCTTCTTATATTATTAATTTTTTTGCCCATTCTTTTGCTAGAGCTGCAGCCATGCTTTCCCCTGCGTGTGTCCGTTGCCACTCGGTGGGTGCTAGGTGGACTGCAATGGTTGGGGTTGCTCCCTTCAAGCCCACCAGACCCATAAAGCACTAACAGCATCAGCACTGCCAACCTCAATGCATGAGCTTGGCCAACCCCTCCAACCCGTATTTCTAGTCCTGCTCAACTGGGGAGCATGGACGATGTCCCAAGCCCAGTGTGGCATAGGATGGGCTTTTGGCACCTTCCTGGGTGGTGGATCTCCTCTGGGTCACCCTGTTCTGCCTGGCTGGCTCCTTCGATGCTAGGCAGATTGCCAAAAAACATTTTTGGTTAAATAATGCTCCTTGGGAATACTTGCTGGCTCTGGCAGACAGGAGCAAAGCAAACAGGTAGCTGCTGTATATTTCTGAGGGCAAAGGGGATCATGGACAGTAATTGTTCTTAACCGCTTAACACTTGGAAAATGGTTTGTGTGGCTGCTGCAATGAGCTGGTCAAGTGAAATGGGGATGTTCTTGCTGTTTCTGGTACACAGACACCAGACCGTCGGAACGCTGTGTTTTGTGAGCACTCTTCCATTCCATTAGCAGGAGGGTGGTTACTGCAGAGGACGTGCACTTCCCCGGGCAATGCCAGCGCGTCTCCTCCAGCAGCTTGCTCTCACTCCCATCCAACAGGCCTGGTCACCGTTATTTCCCAAGATGCTCCCAAGTGCTGTTTACTCGTGTCCTGGCTGCCATTAGGAATGACGTATAGAGCACTCCTCAAAAGCAAGGGAAAAACAACTCTTTGATTTTTCAAATGCAGGCCTGAAGACGGATGGCAGGGGAGATGCTGATGGTGATGTTCTTGGTTGGGAGGTGAAGGAATACGTTACGATTGAGTATTGCCGAGTACTCGCATGCCCGCGCCTGAACCTGCCTTGGGGCTCAGCTCTGATGTATTGCATCACGCTGATATCTGCTCCTGGTTTGGGTTATCCCTGCTTTGGGTTAGCTCTGGTTTGGGTTGTCCCTCTTTTGGGTTATGCCCAGGGCAGGTCACTGAGATGCCGGCTGCTTCACAAAACCTTTCACACACCCATGGCACCTTCTGGAGGGGGATTAGATTGCAAAGCTGGGTCATCCCGTCAGTGGAGCGAGGTGATGCAGGCTTGTGCTGACCAAAGTTCACCTCCCATGTGTGCAAACCCTTCTGGAAAGTAAACAGCCGATGCCGCTCCAGCTGTGCTCGGACATGTCACTGCTTGGGAGGAATCACTGCTTTTCCACACTGAATTCTTAAGTCAATCCCACTTTGCTTGGAAAATAATCGCAGGTGTCTTACCCACCCACATCAAAGATCTCTGGGTGACGGATTTGTTTTCTGTTTGTTTCTCTGGGATTTCTTCACTCGAATTCAGTGTTAACCGGTTATTTATAAATCCAGGCATCTTTCTGTACGTTTGATTACTCCTGTGTGTAGACTGATGGAGAAGTTATTGAGTCACCGTCATTTACTGGAGGGGAATGTTTCTATTTTTAATTCTTCGTCTCTTTACGGATGGATGAATGACAAGCTTATAGTTGTGTTGGAATTTGAATGTCAAAAAAAGGGAGAAACTTAAGACTTGCTCATCATATTTAAAGAGCTGTGTTACATACACTATCTTGAGTCTTTGAACATGCCTTTACATGCCATCTGGGCATATTTTATGAAGGGAAGTGACGGTGATTTGATCAATTGTAGGAGGCAATATCAAAGATATATATATAATGTTCAATAGGCTAAACATGAATTAATTTGACAATACCTCATTTTTCTGATTGGTCTTAATGTTGTGCTGGCTCTTGATTACCCAGCTACTAAGAGATAATTCTTCAAGGAAATATCAGAAACAACGTGCTGGACTGATTGTGCTGTTAATGGTGTTAGTAAATAGCGTGTCTGAAGGGATTGTAGGTTTATTTGCTATGAATACGAAAAATCTACTGAACAGGAAGGTAAACTGTTTGTTAAAGGTCTTTGGTGGGACAAATGGCTGCTCAACAGGGACATAAATGAAGGTTCCTGAAGAACCTTCTGCCCTCGGGGTCTGAGTGCCATGGGTTGGAGTTGCCATAGGTTGGGGTGTTGGTGTTGGTGCCTCCACACGTGTGTGCACAGCCAGGCGTGGCCTTTGCCCGGGCACATAGACACAAGTGGCCGAGATGCATCTGGGCATCAGCAAGGTGGTGGCTTCCAGCCTTGCTGGGAGGATGGAGAGTCTGATGAGACCTTTTGGTGGCGGTGTCTCTTGTTGGAGCCAAGAGAGCAAAGTCTGGGACCTTTCTCAGGGCTGTTCACCACCCCACACGTGTGGTTATTGCAGGGATGAAGCATCACGCTGAGCTCGTCGGGCAAAGGTACGTCGGTGCTTCGTGGCCTTGGAGGATGGCCCCTGGATTGCAGTTGCTGTGCTGTCTCCTGTGGATTGGTTCATGGGTGGTTTGGGATGTCAGCAGGAGCAGAAAGTCCTTGTCAGGTCATGTGGGGGTGACAACGTCTTCCTGGGGTCATGGCTGAGGACAGTGATGCTGGGTGCGACTTGCCCGTTTCCCGTGTAATGCTTCTCCTTGTTCCAGTTGTTACCAGCAGAAATGTTCATAAATGACTTGGAAAAACAGATTTTTAAAAATTTATAATGGCAATTTAGGCTTTATTTAGAAGTATGGTCTTTCCTTGCATAAGTGCCTTTTTTGAATTAAAATTTTATTGATCTCTCTGGAACGGACTCGTGGATACGTATCTAACCCATGCCCTTTGCACAGTGCCCAACACTTTCTCTCTCAGGTTATTACAATGTCTGCATTTCAAGATAGTTTCTATGGATATTCCAGAAATCTAGGAAAGCTGTCTAGCATGAAACCATGTGAATTACTTCACTAAAGCACTGAAAGACAGTATTGCGAGAAAGACAGTATTGCAATATTATGGTCGGATTTGGTGATGTTAAGGGTCTTTTCCAACCTAAATGATTCTATGCTGCTGTGATTCTGCCTTTACTGCTAGAGGCGAGCTTGCTGGAAAATGACATTTTAATTACAGTGGGATTTTTACATTTTTAAAATAATTATTCTGATTTTAAATCAGGACAAAACCAAACAAATCCCCCAAACCACCAAAGCAGGTGGTGCTGGGGATTTTCCAGGACTGGCAGTTTTATTCAGCATTGTGGTTGAACCCAGCAGCTTTGGGAGCACCCAAAGGCAGAGCTCGATGCTCCTGTTTCACCGAGACACTGAGAAAATTGAGAACTGAGCAGGCAAGAAAAACAGTTGGATTCTGACAAACTATTGCCTTGGGAATATTCCTTTAAAAAGATAGATTTTTTTTTTTTTTCCCTTTCCCAAGGGAAGACCTCTCCTGGTTGTACTTGTGCTCCCGGGCTTGGGTGGTGGACGTGCTTCGGGTGTGCTGAACCCATCACTTAGGGATGGAAAGGGCAGTGGATCCAGCTGGGAGGCGGTGCCGGGAGAGCGGATGGAGCAGGGTCGGGCAAATTTCGGGAACGCAGATGGGATAAAAGGTGGCGAGCCTGGAAGAGATCCCAGAAATGTTAAAAAGATAGATAACTGTGCAAAATGGTAATGCGGAGCAGGCTGCAAAAGAGGCAGAACGGGGATTATTAGACTTGTTTGGCATATGTGTTTGTACCGATTGCCCGGTGTCCTGGATACACATCTTGGATTTAAGGTAAATAACTTCTTGGTGAAAACAAACAGGGAGGGAAGACCTCAGGTGTGGTGAGCCTTTCTGTAAATTCCCTTTCCATGTGATAAAAAGAAGAGCTCAAAAGATTTTATTAATTTGTAAACTGTGATTTAAGGGAATTTTAAACTGCATGTGAAAGAAGAATAATGAACAAATGTTTTCAAGTGGGAAAAATCTGTCCCTGCCATATGTTTCCCTGAGTCATCCCTTCTGCAGGAGGAGATCTTGCAATTGTTTCAACTACTCCAGTCGCTAATGGTTTTTATTTAGTAGCAACATCACTGTAAACTCAGCACCCGATCCTACACCGCGTTAATACCACGTGCTGTTCCCTCTGAAGTCGACCCGTGTTTTCCTCTGGGTACAGGTTAAATTCTCCCTGTGTGTCTCCCCACTGAGCAAAGGCCAGACCTGGCCAAGGCTTTCCCCTTGCCAGCTGGATGATGTGATATTGTAGAAAAACTCAAACCCCACAACTTCTTCCTCTTCAATTTCATACAATCACAGGATGGGTTGGGTTGGAAGGGACCTTAGAGACCATCCAGTGCCACCCCCTGCCATGGGCAGGGACACCTCCCACCAGCCCAGGTTGCCCAAAGCCTGATCCAGCCTGGCCTTGAACCCCTCCAGGCATGGGGAGATTTGGGGAATTTGTATGTGGACCTTTTGCATCCCGTGCTGACGGTGTTGTGTGGTTGCGTTGCAGGTGTGGCTGTGCGGTGGCAGCATGGAGGTCCTGCCCTGCTCCCGGGTGGCTCACATCGAGCGCAAGAAGAAGCCCTACAACAACAACATCGGGTTCTACACCAAGCGCAACGCCCTGCGGGTGGCTGAGGTGTGGATGGACGACTACAAATCGCACGTCTACATCGCGTGGAACCTGCCCCTGGAGGTATGACTGTTGCTCCCTATCCTAAGTCTTCACTTTATTGTCTTAAAAACTTGAATTCTAGAGCATTTGGTGCCCCTGGGTGATAGAGAGCCTTAAACACCCTGGGTTCCACCCCCAGCTGGGGAAGTCAGCAGAGCTCCCTCGGCTTTGGCAGAGACGCTGCAGACTTTGGAGGAATTCCTACGGTTCACGTCAACCTTTTTATTTTCATTTCTAAAAATTAAACCTGTATTGTAGTGTTTATCTCCCCGTTGAGTGTTTACACAGCGTGAGTTTATGTCATTACACTGCTCCGCAGATGGAGTGCGTCTGTAAAGCTTGGCAGAAGATTATTAATATCGTTAGCGCGTGAGGTTCCTTCCTGTGGCTGGGGCAGGTCCGTGTTACGTGCCGCCCAGCTTGGGTTCTCGAGCTCACAGGTGGTGTCGGTGCCCAGATCTCACTATCGGTGCCCAGATCTCACTGTCAGTGCCCAGATCTCACTGTGTGTGTGTGGTCCAGTTGCCTGGGCCAGTTGCTTTCGCAGCGTTGGGGAAGTTGAGGCCATCAGCGCTTAGAAAACCACGTTCAGAGGTAAAGGACTGGAGGGTGGTGGCTCACCGGAGGAGATCCCCTCCCAGCAGCACCACGTGCAAATACACCAAAACCACTCTCTTTAAAAAGTTTTGGTGGTTGTATTTATTTCTGTTGGAAAATGGTTAGATTGCCTTAGATCTGACACATTATTTTTCATGTAAACCCTGCTGTGTGGCAGCATGGTGTGTCGTGGGGTCCCACCAGCAAGAGAGGCTGACCATGCCCGGGACACCTCCTGGATGTGAACCTCTCTGGGTGGTTCCCTGCACTTCTGCATAAATCTCTGCAGGGTCCAGGAGGACTTTATGCAGGTCCAAGGCTGCTGCTTGAGTTCCGGTCTCAGTGCAGGTTGTGTCTAATGATGAAACCCAAGAGCATCTCCTGCCTCCCAGCTCTGAGCACTGCCTGGAGCGCACTGGGAGCACCCCACTGGGCCAGTCCCCTGACCCCTGCCTCCAGTTCCACCAGAAGAAGGGGTGGTGGGGGCTGTGATGCTCTCCAGGTGGCAGGTGGGGCATGGATCCAGGGTGGATCCCCCCGTGCTCACTCCACTTGCAGCGTACGTTTGCACGAGCGCGGGGCTGCAGTGAAGTGGGAGGAAAAACCGTTGCTGAGAGTGGCCAGACCCCCCGTGAGCGGTTACTTATCACCAGCCTTTTGGTGCTAAAAATAAACCTGAAATACTTCCACCTCGCCAATCACACCCCTGCAAAGAGCTGCTGCGGTCCTGATCCTGCTGCTGCAGCAGCATCCCCGGCTGGCAGCGCTGTGCTCCGCAGCGGTTTGGAAAACACTAAAACCCGAGGTTACAGCTGGGGAGAGTTATTGGCATTCAGAGCCGCGGTAGCCACAACTTCGCGCTGCATTAGAGAACAACAGGTACCTGGAAGGGTCGATGAGCTGCCTGCGCGGCTGGTTTGGTGTCCTGGGAGTGGTGGGGAGCCCTGGATTAGTTTGTTATTGAGAGAGAAATGAAAGAAATGGTGTTTACCCAGCGAGCTGCAGGGGGCCACTGGCTGAGTTGCCTGCAGGTCTGAGCGATTTCAGGTCTCTCTTAAAAATTGGTTGCACGATCCAAACACCCATGGGCAGGAATCATAAATTACCGTGGGTTCAGCCCCGATCCCTGGGCTGGTTCCTTTGTAGATGTGAGGCACCGTGCTCCTGCTCCAGAGCAGCTTTGGAGCACGGCAAAAAAGGATTAACGTTCAAGGTGAAGCTGAAGGTCGTACGTGGCTCAGAAAAGGCACACGGATGGGCACTGGGGTGGGTCTGGGGGAACAGAGCTGGGTTACCCTAAAAACCATTTGGGATTTCTATATAGGTCGTACAAGCAAAATTGAGATGGAATTTTCAAGAAGCCTGGCATTGTGCAGGGGGTCATGGATATTAGTATAGGTATGGAATTATTTTGTGATGCCGCTGTATTCAGAACCAAGTCAAACCCCATGCACTGGATATTTCCCATGCTGACTGGTTTACGGTCCTGCTTTGCTCTGCATCCCATCTCACCCACTCAGATTTCAGCCTGGCTTACCTGTCTGCACTGCATCATCTTTATTTTTACCTGTGAGCTACCAGTCACACATTAAAATAGTGTCTTCTCTAAAGCAGAGTGAATAATTCATTAGAAGATCATTACAAGCGTTGTAATGGAAAATTGCCTTCCCAGCTGTATTTAATGATCACCGCCAAAGACAAGAGCAGGAGCTAAAATAGAGCAGAAGCCCAGACACCTGTAGGAAGGAGTAAAAGGGGCTGTGCTGGCTCTTTGGTTTCCTTCAGTGACCTGCTGCATTAGTTCCCCAAATTCTGGAATGGAATAAAAGGTGAAAGGGGAGCAGCTCTCTTCAGCCCCTGCTCCTGGCTCCTGTAGGATTTTTCCTCTGGGTACAGATATCGTAGCTTTGTCTGCTTTTAAATTGCCTTGAGCAGTGGGGTTCCCCTGTGTCTCCAGGGAGACTTTCACTGAGTAATTGTCCATATTGTCAAGAGGTTTTTCTGAGGTTCAGCCTCAACTTCTCTTCTCCTGTAATTTTTATCCTTTATGCCTAGCTATCTATCTCTATTGTATATGAATCTTAAATCTTTCTTTTTTTCTTCTTTTCTTTTTTCTGCTCTTCTTTTTTTGAATATTAGGAGGAAGTTTTTTCCTATGCAGGGGGTGAGGCAGTGGCCCAGGTTGCCCAGAGAAGCTGTGGATGCCCCATCCCTGGAGGGGTTCAAGGCCAGGCTGGATGAGGCTTTGGGCAACCTGGGCTAGTGGGAGGTGTCCCTGCCCATGGCAGGGGGGTTGGAACTCGATAATCTTGAAAGCCCCTTCCAACCCAAATCACTCTATGATTCTCTTCCCCCTTTATTTTATGTTTTTTGACTGTGCTGTCCTGTGTGTTGCCTCTTAGAAGGGTCACACGCCCTTGGTGTGGAAGGGGAAGGTGCTTGACACACACTCAGGGATTTGCATTTCCAGGATTTGGCGCATGACCCTTTTTTAAATCCTGATGTACATTTGCTGTTAAGCTCTTCTGGATGTCCACT
>VZTO01024262.1:10675-22238 GCA_013400615.1 Syrrhaptes paradoxus | reverse complement strand
CCATAAGGGGTGACATCTCAGCGAGGGGTGTAAAGGGCGGTTGGACACATAGAACCCGTCCGACACAAACCACTGACCGAGGCTGGGACCAGGGTCGGATCCAGCCGCGCGCAGGCTCCTCCTTGAGCCGTTCGGGGTGGGGGGTCCTTTCCAAACCTCGTGACCCGACAGGAGGGTCTCCCTGGCAGTCCTGCCTGACCCTGTCCCCTCCGCAGGAAACCATCGCGTGCGCCTCGCCCTCGCCTCCCGTTCGATCACTGTTGCGTTGGCCGTTCAGCGCTGTTTCGTGTGACACTGCTGCTGCTCCCCTGCGAGCGACGGTGTCACCAACTCGGACACCCCAGGACCGCCAGAGCCCCCAGCCCCTCACCGAGACCGCCCCCCCCGGAGGGCAGCCAGGCCCTGGGGATGTGGGGGGCAGCCCGGCAGCGATGGGTGCAGAACCGTGCCCACTTCTCGGGGGGATTGGGGGTGATCAGTGTTGGGGGGGGGGGATTTGGGTTGTGCTGGGGGCTGCGGGGTGGGAGACCACCCCCCTCCACTATACCCCCCATCCACTCTACCCCCCCTATACCAACCTCGGTGCCCCCGGTGCCACTGGGACACCCCCTGCTGACCCACCTGGGGCTGGTGATTTAACTCTCGTGATATAATTAATTGAATTAATCTAATTACACTAATTTAACCCCTTACGCCGCGTCCCAGCCTCTCGCCTCCGCCTGGAGCAGAGTTTTGTGATGGGGGTCCTGGGGGGGCTCTTTGGGGGGGTCCCTGGGGTGGTGTCCGGGTCTGTGGGGCACCGTGGGGGGGTCCTGGAGCCCCGGGCGGGGTTCCGGGGGTTCGGGGGGGTCCCCGGAGGCCGCCCCCTCCCCGAACTACAACTCCCGTCATGCCGCGGGGCTACGGCGGGGCCCAACCTTCCCCGGCGGCAGGCAGCTGTCAGTCAGCGCGGCGGGGCGGGGCCGGCGGTGGCTGAGCCAATGGGATGGGGAGGGGCGGGGCGAGGCGGTATAAAAGCCGCCGCGCTCAGCAGCGCGCCCCGGCCGCGGGAGCGGCCGCGTTGGGGGTGGGGTGTGCTGGGGGGGATGCGCTGATATTGGGGCGCAGAGCAGCGGGGTGCGGGGGATGCGCTGATATTGGGGCGCAGAGCAGCGGGGTGGGGGGGATGCGCTGATATTGGGGCGCAGAGCAGCGGGGTGCGGGGGGATGCGCTGATATTGGGGCGCAGAGCAGCGGGGTGCGGGGGATGCGCTGATATTGGGGCGCAGAGCAGCGGGGTGCGGGAGCGCTTCCCCGCCAGCCTGGGCTCCCAGCCGCCGGCACCAGCCCCTCCACACCCGGCCACCCCGCGCTGTGCAGCAGCCGCCCCGTTACGGGGTCCGCATCACCCCTGTCAGGTGTTGCAGAAAGAAGACACCCGCTGCTGGTTTGTTCGTGCTGGTTTTTTAATTAAAGAGACTTTAATCACTCCTTGTTTGGATCTGGCGCTCCTTGTTACAAAAGAAGAGCTTTGCAGAAATCATGCCATGGGGTGGGGGTGAGGGCTGAGGGCAGGAGGGCTCGGCCCCGCGGAGGGAGGGTGGGCTATGGCACTGGCAGAGCGGGACCCTCTGCGGGCAGCCGCCCTGGACAGAGGGCACGGCTGGGCATCCCATCCTGCTGACCCCAGGAGGGGCTCAGCCGGTGACCCCCCGCTCCGACAGCTCGTCCCGGCTGCCCCCCACCACGCTGCCGGGGACGTTGAGCCCGGGGATGGGGGTGCAGGGCTGCAGGAGGTGGTCCCAGCAGAGGCTGAGCGTGGAGCGCATCTGCTGCTCCTGCTCCTTCATCTCCTGCAGCTCCTTCGCACTGGCCGCCGGCGTCTGCACCTCGAAGGTCATCTCGAAGCGGCTGTAGTCCACGTGGAAGGCGCCTTTCTCCAGGGACATGCAGGGCTCGAAGCGGTACCCCCAGAGGATCTCGTCCTCCGTGTACGAGGTGCGGGCTTGGCACGTCATTCCTGCGGCGAGACAATGGTCGAGCCGCTGATCCCATCCTGCTGACCCCTGCCCAAGGAGGGGGCTGCCAGCCCCAGGCCACCCATCACTGGGGGGAGCTGGTTTCAGCCCCAGAGCCTCCAGGACCCCTGGGCACCACCCATCCCCTCCCCTGCCCGCTCACCTGTGGCTTCCACGATGCCCTCGAGGATGATGATGATCTCGAACTGCTCCCGGCGCAGCGACTCGGCCGACATGTCCCAGAAGGGGCTGTGGCGGTTGATGACGTGGCAGATGATCTGGGGCTCCACCAGGAACAGGCGGTCCTCCCCCGTGTCGTAGCCCAGGTTCAGCTCCGACTGCTCCAGGGGGATGAACTCGCCCTCGGCCGTCTGCCGCGACTTGATGAGCTTGGCGCGGATCTTGGCGTCCACCATGTGGCTGTCCCGCAGGTCCCCCACGCGGAACATCAGGCAGAGCTTCTCGTCGCGGCGGGAGACGACGCAGTTCTTGCTGAAGATGAGGGTCTGGGCGCGTTTCTTGGGTCTGGAGATCTTGACGAACATGCATCCCACCATGAGGGCATCGATCATGGAGCCCACGATGGACTGTGCCATCAGCAGGATGACGCCCTCGGGGCAGTTGGCCGTCACCATGCGGGAGCCGTAGCCGATGGTGCGTTGGCTCTCCACCGAGAAGAGCAAGGCGGAGACGAAGCTGTCCACGTTCTCGATGCACGCCGGCCACGCCGGGTCACCCCGGTGCCAGACATCGCCCCGCGCCCAGGCGTCGAGGAAGTAGATGGTGCCGAAGGCCACCCAGGTGACGATGTAGCACATCATGAAGACGAAGAGGAACCAGCGGTACTTGAGGTCCACGATGGTGGTGAAGATGTCCGAGAGGAACCGCTTCTTCTCCTGGATGTTGCCCAGGTTCACCTGGCACTTGCCCACCTTGGTCACGTAGCGCTGCCGCTGCCGCTTGCCGGCCAGCACCATGGGGCCGTCCTCCTCCAGCAGCTTGCGGCGCCGGCTCTGCGGCCCCTCCGGGGCGAGGACGGCAGCGCTGCCGCGGGCGGGGGTCCTGCTGCGCACCGAGCTGGGGATGCTGGCTGTGCTCAGCGCGGGCGCTGGGTACCCGTGGGTGCCAGCATCCCGCGCGGCGGCTGGCAGGCACCGGGGCGTCTCNATCGCCCCCGCCAAGGACCGCGTGCGCCCGGTGGCATCCCGCTGAAGGACACCCGAGAGCCCGGCACGAGCCGTACCTTCTGGGGGAAGGTGCCGTAGCGGCTGGTGTCGGTGGGCGGCCGCGGCAGGTACGCCAGCATGTGCTTGGCGGTGGGGGTCTGCGCCCGCGGGATGGAGTTGCTGCGGCCACGGGGCTCCTCGGGCGCCGGCCGGCTGCCGCCACTGTGGGTGCAGGGAAGCACCATGGCTGTGCTCAGTCCCGGGCTGGGTGGGGGGTCCTGCTGCGGGGGACACAAAGCTGGGGGTTAGTTTGGACACGGCGGGCAGCACACGTGCCAGTGCCGGAGCCGTGCCGGTGCTGGGCTGGCACCAGATGGCTAAGCCCATTAGGGGCCATAATTGCATTGCGGCGGGAGCAGCCCCGGCAGCGGGGAAAGCTCTGGGTGATCCCCGTGGCCGTGCCCCACGCTCCTCCTGGGACGTGGCCGTCACCACTGGCTCTCTGCAGAGCTCCGAGCCGGAATGGGTTGCCCCCGGATGGGGATGCAGCCCCCATGGCTGGACTCCTTGGGCTGTGCTGAGCCCAGTGTGGTCCTTGCGGGGAGACACGGGGAGAGGTCACAATCCTGGAAATGCAACCTGGAGAGCAGTGACCTGCAGGGACGGGGATGGGGACAGGGATGGGGATGGGGAGTGTGGGCTTTCTGCCTGCTCCAAGCATCCCCTGCCACCCCAAAGGAGGATGATGAGGAGGACATCAGCCTCCGGGCTGACCCCTGGCCCCCAGCCCTGCCAGCCCCCCCGGGCACGGGGATCACCCACCTCCCATCCAGCGGAGCGGCTGCGGGGCCGGCAGACGTCATCCTCAGCGCGGGGCTCCCGCTCCACCCCGGCTCCTGCCGGGCATCGTCCCACCGGCGCGGATGGGGATCCTCTGCCGGGGCTGCGGCCACCGCGAGGGAAAGACGGGGAGCGCGGCGGCCGCCAGTCCTGCTCCGGCGGCAGCAGGTCACCCGTTAATCTGTCTCAGTGACAGGCGCAATTAACCTCGAGATGGTTTAATCAGAAGGCGTGGGCGCCCCGACGCCGAGGGAAGGCGCAGGAGGGGTTTCCCGGCGGATTTTCCCGCTCTCCGGATGATGCTCCCAGCTGCTCCCGGGGAGGGGACCATCGGCGACGTCTGGACAACATCCCCCCTCTCCCACCTGCTCCGTGTGTCCTCGTCCCCACCCGCCCCCTCCCCTGGGACCCCCCGTGAGGGTCCCCCGGGGCAGACCCCCTGTGCCAGGAGGATGCAGTAATTCCCCAGCCGGTACCCCGGCGATCAGGAAGACGGCAGATGAAGGAGAGATTAGTCGCTAATCTCGCCGGGAAGATGAATCTGCAAGCTGGACCCCACGGAGGGGACGCGCGCGGGGGCGGCTGGGAGGCTCCAGCACCACGCTGGGATTTTCCTGCCGAGGCGGGTGGCTCCTCGTCACCCATCTTTTCTTTTGCAGAGGGATGTCTTCGCCCAGGAAGGAGTTTGTTCACATAAAGCATCACTACCTGTCCTCGCCGCGGCTCTTGAAGGCTCCTCTGCTCATTTATTTAATGACCAAGTGAGAGTTGATGACTCCAACCCTCCCAAGCAGAGCCCGACGCCAGCTCTCCGCTGCCAGCACCCCGCTGGGGTCCCCTCCCCGGCCAAGAGGCACTTTCGGTGCCAAGGCTCTCGCTGCGGGGTGGCGGCGGCTGGAGGATTTCTGAGCTTTGCTTTAACCCTCCCGCGCACGGCAAGGCGGTGGCGGGGCCCCGGCCACGCTCACGGTGGGGATGCACCCGCCTTGTCCTGCCGAGCGAGCGCGGAAAAACCAACAACGGCTGGAAAACGGCTGTGGCCACACCCTGGCCTCGCGGGAACAGGCTCCGATCCGCTCCCCCGGGGGCCAGACCCGGCCGGCAGCGGGGCGGCCGCTGCTCCGCAAGCGTTAATGCCTGCGGCCGCCGCGCCGGGCGGCTTATCTCGGGTGTTGCGCAGGTGGGCGGGCGGCGGCGGCATGGCCGGGAGCTGGCGGGCGACGGCGCAGGCCGGGGGGATGCTGCTGGCCCTTCTCGGGTGGGTGTCCTCCTGCGTCACCACCTTCGTGCCGCTCTGGAAGAGCCTCAGCCTGGAGCTGAACGAGCTGGAGGTCTGGAGCATGGGGCTGTGGCAGGTCTGCGTGGCCCGCGAGGAGGGGGCCGTGGAGTGCCGGCCCCACGGCTCCTTCCTGGCGCTGCCCCCCGCCCTGCGCGTCTCCCGCCTCCTCATGTGCCTCTCGCTGGGGCTGGGGCTGCTGGGGGGGCTGCTGGCCGCCGCGGGGCTGGAGGGATGGACGGTCTGCGGGGACAGACCCCGGCGAAAGCGGAGGCTCCTGCTCGCGGGGGGCGCGGCGCTGGGCGCAGCGGGGACGGCAACGCTGGCGCCGGTCTCCTGGGTCGCCTACAACACCGTCCTCGACTTCTGGGATGACAGCGTCCCCGACATCGTCCCCCGCTGGGAGTTCGGGGAGGCCACCTTCCTGGGCTGGTTCGCCGGAGCCGTCCTGGCCACCAGCGGGCTGCTCCTGGCCTGCAGCGCCCGTCCCGTGGCCACCAACATGCCACCGGCCCCCGCCGGCCACCAGCCCCCGGCTCCGCCTGGGGACCACCCGCCGCCCCCCAAAAACGCCGACCTGGTCATCTAGGGACTCGGGGTGCCACGTCCCCAGCGCCTCCTGGCTCTGCCCACTGTGGGGACGGCTCCCGCAGGTTTTCCAGGACGATCGGCCGGTTCCACGGCATCCCGGCAGATTTTTTTCCCTCCTCCGTGTGTCTGCTTCACATCTGCTTCCCGGAGGAGCGGCAGCTTTTCCCGGCAGCACGCGCTGAGCGGGAAGGCGACGAGGCGGAGGCAGAGCCGCGGGTGGCACTCGGGACTCCCGGGGACGTTTGCAGCCAAGTCACTTACGGATGATGCGGATGGAGTTTCGTTTCGTGGTTAGTGGCTACGCCCCAGCGTCGTGGTTCCTTCCTCTGATGTATCGCAATAAATTATCGCAGCGTGTCTCCGTGCTCTGAACGTGCTGCGGCGTCTCGCACGAGGCGTGGAGCGGGGGGGCTGCTTCGGTCCGTCTGGGAAAACTCGGGGGGGAAAAAAGGGGAAAAGAGGGGGAGAGGGAAACGGAGAGAGCGGGCGGCACCAGGGACCCCACCGGCTGCCGAGGTGGGAGCCAGCGGCCGCATCCCAGCAGCAGCCTCGTCTCTCAGGTCTACAAAGAGGCTTGGGGGTCTCCTGAAGCCCCTCGGTCACCTTTTCCCACCGCAGTGGTGACAATGAACCCGCTTGCACGACAGGCAGCGCCGAGCATCGCCCTGGAGTCACGCCCCGAGCCCGACAGCCGCCAGCGCGGTGCCACGGCGCAGTTACCAGCGGCCCCCGGTTCGCCGCCGCGCTCGGCGCAGGTTTAATCCCCGCAGACCGGAGCCCTGGGAAGCCCCCGGCCGCCAGCAGCATTCCTGGGGGAGCAAAGTCCGCTTGCCCCAGCGCTCCCCTGTTGGAACCTGCCCTTTGCTCCGCTGGTGGAGAGGACGGAGCGCCCAGGGATGATCCCGGCATTCCGGTCGGGCAGAGCGCGGAGGGGAGAGGCTCCGTCCTTCCCAGCGAGGATGGAGCGAGGCCGAAGGGCCGGGCAGGCTGTTCTTGGCTGGCCGCGTGGGTCCCAACCCTGCGCCCGCTGTGAGCTGCCCGCGGGGTGTCCGGCCAGCCCAGAAAGCTTCGGGATGCTCCTCCCTTCCCGCCCCATCCAAACACCGCCACTGCCCGGGCACCCACCTGCTCTCAGGTCTCCGCTGAGGATGTTTTCATTCCCTCAAAACACCCGAGAAATCACTCGGAGTCTCTTCCTCCTGCGACAACAGGGGAAAAGCTGGGAAGGCGGCCGCTCGGCCGTGCAGCAGCGTTACCTGGAGGAGGCACGACTCGCTGCTCCGGCACGGGCAGCGCGAGGCTCTGCAGATAACAGCGCGTCGTAAAATAACGGGGAGAACGCAAGATTCCCCCACGGGAGCCGTTTATTCCCAAACAACGGGGAAACGCGCACCGGCGGCACCGCGCTGGCAATGCGAAGGCGGCTCTGCTCATTACAAGGAATTTTGTTCCAGGAACAAGTCCTACAAACATCTGTCTAATCTGTCGGAAAAAACCCTCGCCTGGGTGCGCGTCCCCCCCTCTTCCGACAAGAAATCCGTGTTTGCTCAGGGCCAGCAGCAGGTAGAAGGGCGCAGACAGAGCGCAGGGATGCGTTAGCAGCTCAGTAGATGATCAAATGTCTCAATTCTCCGATCAGGATGGGAAATAGAGATTCTGGCTGCAGGAAGAGAGCGCTTTTCCCTCCTCTTTACGAATTTAATGTGGTTACTTATCTGCTGCTGCCTGCTCGAACGCAGAGCGGCTCGTGGTGGGAAAGGGCTCCCGGACAGATCCTCGCTCAGGAGGAACCTCCCAGCATCGATAACGAACCCCGACGTTTCCGCAGGAGCTGCCTCTCCCCAGCGCACTTCTCCAAGCCAGGCTATGCGCAGAGTCACCAAACTCACCTAGTTTTCTGCTAAAGCGTACGAAACTCTTGTCCCTGCAGCACCCAAGGCTCCGCTGTCTTCGCAGGGGACCCACGCTGAGCTCGTGGTTCTGCCTGTCCAGGAGCTTCACCCAGCTGCAGGAATTTCTGTTATTTTGCCAACATTTTTTTTTTTCTGCTTCTTCATATTGAAGCCAGGAGGAATCTCAAGGCATAACATGGGAGTGAAATAAAGACACGGAGGGAGCTGTTTCATTCTAACATAGAACAAATGCTTTTATTGCACTTTTAAAAAAGTCTGCATAGTCCTAACAAACAGGATCCTCCTCCGCTTCCGCAGAACATTTGGTTTAAAGCAAGTGCTGCGCCTCAAACGCAAATCCAGGCTGCCCGCAAAAGGGAACCCAAACGGAGCGTGTTGTGTACAATAACTCCATGGGAAAAAAAAAACCAAACCCACCACCACCAAAAAAAGGGGCTGGTCCCAGCCCTCAGGGTTGGCATCAACACCAACCCGGCACTGGAAACCCACCCGAGGTGAGAAGGAAGTTTTTTCCTGACCGGAGAGGGGAATATCGTGATCCCCCAACCCGTGAGCTATCGCTGCCGCACCGCTGGCGCTGCCGTCCCGACCTGTCTCCCGTCCCTGCCGCTATCTGCTCCCGCCTTCCTCATAGGAAGACTCCTGTGGATTTTGCCACCAAATATAAAAAAGCTAAAACCTCGACTCGACCAAAATGTGCAGCAGCCCAAAGGACAGCATCCGCGAGCCACCGCTCCTCCCTCATCACCCCGCGCAGATCCTGCTCCTGCGGCTCGGCACGATCCGGACGCACCCTCGCTGGCAGCGCATCGCTCAGGAAGGTGGCACTGGATCCGACAGCTCGCAGCCCGGCTCCCCAGAGGAGCCGCTCTCGTCTCTGCTGCCGTCACAGCCCCAGGGATCTGCGTCAAAGCGCAGACCCTCTCGCGGTGGCCAGGGACGCCGCGGCAGACGGCACTGCCGGGGACCGAACAGTGGTCGGGGTCCTTCGCGTTCCCACTGAGCGTTTTCTCTCAAAAGTGCAATTCTGCTTTTTATTTGTTTGTATTTACAAAGAACAGAGCTCTGGATCCGAGCCACCCCTCCTCTTCCCTCTCCCTCTCCCCCGCTGCCCGGCAGGAGGGCGGCGGGGGGCTGCGGTGCGCACCGTGCCGCGGCGGGACCGGCTACTTCACCGTCACGGCCGAGGCGCCGTGGATGGACTCCATGACGGCGGCGAAGCGGCTGCAGAGGTCGTAGGGGGAGTTGGGGCGGATCTTGGGGGGCTCCTTCAGCACGATGACCTCGGTGGAGCAGTCGAGGAGCCGCGGCAGCAGCTCGCCCAGCTTCAGCTGCAGCTTTGCTGTCGGGGGAGAGGAGGGAACAGTCAGCAGCACCGTGGTGGGACGGGGGGAATGGGAGGAAAGGGGTGACACTGGGGGGGGCTGACGCGGTCTGGGGGGTGCGAGCAGCCAGTTCTGTTTCTCTAAAATCTTCTGTGGGAGTAGATGCCGTGGTGGCGAGCCCAGGAATGGGAACTGGCACATTGGCATAAATTTACCCAACTTTGATTCTGAGATTATTTTGAGAATAAATCCCCGCGTTTTTGCGTTATTTTCCTACGGCAGGTTTACCCTCTGCTAATGAGAAAAACCCTGTTTGACTCTCCAAACCTTCACACACCCATCAAAGGGGTCAAAACGAATTTCTCTTAACAACAACACCCTGAGAGGAGTTGTGGGAGCCCGATTCCAGACTGCAAAGGGGAATACAGACCAAGAACAGCTGTCCAGAACCAGAACTGGGCCATCAAACCTCTCTTTGAAACGCAAAGCTGCCCCGAATCTGCTCCCCCATCCAGTCTGCATCTCTGGCCGTGTCTCTGGCCTCTGACCAACCTCCCGAAGAGGAGCAGGGCTCTGCAGTCAGCCTGGCAGCACTCCCCTGCCACCTACAGCCACCCCTCAATTGGGGATAACAAGCCCCACCACACCCAGAAAGCACTAAACCATTCGTTTCCCATCAGCTTTTCACATCTCAGGGGACAGGAATCCTCCTTCTGCAGCTTCAGTGCGAAAGGAAGATGAAATTATTCTGTAACATCACTCAACGGTTGATTCAAACACATTCCTCCTCCGACAATCAGAAGTACCCCAACGCGCTGCAGCGCACACGTCAGGAAGGATTTGAAAAGGTCCTTTAACTCCCTTCCAGGTCAGACCTGGGCGCTGCCCTGCGCACAAGCAGCACGGACAAGGCGAAAGCAGCCGCTGCCTACCGTCCATGTCTTCCCGTCCCAGGTAGGAGCACCAGCAGTTCCTCATGACCTCGATGGCGTCCAGGTCCTCCTTGGAGATCTCGAAGCTGCTCATGAGGTGCATGCAGGGGATGATCAGCTCGTTCAGGATGTTGATGCCCTCTGCCACACGCGCTTCCTCACGGCTTACGAACAGAGAGGCGGCCACCTCGTTCAGCTTCTAGGGGAGGAGGGAGAATGGGGGAGACACTTTTACAAAGCAAGCGCTGACCTCAGATCATCAGCACGCCGTCGGGAAAGGCGCCAGCTCAGCCCCCGTCACCCGCAGCGCTGCAGAGACGCGCAGACAAACACAACCAGGCGCCAGGCTCTGGAGGAGCCGCCCATCATCCGTTCAGCGTGCTCCCGGAAGGGGACTTGGTGCGGTCTGATTCCCTGGGTAACGTGCAGCGAGGAGCTGGGAGTGACCTGTCACCCTGCCTGCTCCCTCCCCTCCTCCCCAGGGACGAGCGTTGAGCCCCCCATACCAACCAGGAGACACTTGCGTCGGTACAAGGCGATCAGCGACTCGTCCACGCCGCGGTTGGCTCCCTTCAGCAGCAGCTTGGTGTTGCTCTGGTAGGCGTACACCAGGTAGGTGAGCGACTCCTGGTACCTGGGAGAAGAGGGTCAGCTCTCCAGCCCACGGGCCCCACGCCAAGTAATTAACGTTCCTCTTGGCCCCATGCGCCAAACGAGCATCTCAGGAAGAGCCCTTTGGAGCAGAGCTTGTGCACAGCGTGCCCTGAACACGGATGCCGGCATTGATCTTTTTTTTACATTGCTCCGGGAACTTTGCACTTTGGGAGAGCGTCAGACAGGTGCAGGAGGGAATGTTTTCAGTCCTGTACATATTTCCAGCCTATAAACCCCCCGGTGAGAAAACAGAGCAGCTGACAGGGATTAGGTCATTCCAGGGAAGCTCTAATGCGCTCTCACCCGGCCTCTTGTCAATTTGCCCACCGGAATTTGGTGGTTCATTGCTGTTAACCACCTCAGAATTCAATTAAAAAAAAAAAGTGATGGCCATCAGTCCTGCAAACCCCTCTCTGGAAAGGAAAATACAAAGCTCTGCTTCACATAGGGAAAAAATGGGGGAAACGCTAAGAAACTCGCTAATACCTCATCCAAATATTGAAGCTGTTAACCAAGGCTGGCTGCGGCTTCCAGGAAGGGCTATTAGCCAGCGACAAAGCAAGCCCACTGGCCTCAGATAGAAAGAAGTAGTTTTGCCAAAGCATCCTCTATTTCTAGGCTACAGCTTATCCAAACGCACAATTACCAATTAACTTACTTTCTGTTCTGGTACAGCTCCAGCCCCGTCAGCAGGTACACCGACACCTTGCGGAAGAGGCTGTAGTCTTCGTGCCATCTCTGTCGGGGAGCAGCAAGAAAGCAGAGCATCAGCTTCGCCCATCACACGCGTGTTTTACACTCCTCCCCAGCTCAGAAGCACAGCAGATTTTACCCTTTGGGGGGTTTGAACATCCATCTCTGCAGACACA
>VZTO01024260.1:0-14535 GCA_013400615.1 Syrrhaptes paradoxus | reverse complement strand
TTTTTTTTTTTCCTCACAGAGATGTTACCAATATAATAAAATTATTTTTCTCCAGTGAATTTAACAGAGGAGGTAGGCTTCAGTCTATCTGCTGCATTTACATGCTCTATATTGGATCAAACTTGAAGTATTGCTAAAGGAACTATTTATTTTCATTCCTTTCCTAGCCTGTTTTGCAGTTGTTCTTCTGACTTTCATGGTTTCCAGCTAGGAAAAATTAATGTTGGATTTTGCGTAGTCATACTAGCCAATTCTGTAACCTCTCTAATCCTTAGGAACTTCCTGTGTGGAAACTAAAGATGTAAAGGCATGCTCCAGTAGTGCTAAAATACTTTCAGAACATCAGAATGGGAAGAGCTTCCGCTCTGGGCCTTTTTAATTCCAGAATGCGAAATAGCCTCATACCTACCTTACAAAGCATGACTTGCTGTAACGTTTTGTCAAGGTGTGCTACCATTTTACTATAAGCTACTATAGCATTTTACTGTACTTTTTCTCCCTTTGATATTCTTAATATATTTAATATTATATAAATTCTGCCTGTTGTTGCTTAGGCAGCCTTACGCACTCCGTGCATCCCCTTCCTTGGGTGGGGCTTTTTTAATATTTATTCCCTTGCCTGCTACCTAATTCTAAGAAACTTGCAAATGATTGATATCCTCGGAGACCTCTGTTTCTCCAGTCAGTTTGCCTGAAGTGAGCCTATAGTGTTAGAATTGCTAAGAGGCACGGACTGACAGATGAATGATATGATTAAATGTTGTTGAAATTACACTTCGAATACATAGGACTCCGATACAGTGGTAATTGTCAGGAAGGTCTGCTTTTTGTGAAGTTTTGCTTCTGAATGCTCTTCAGTCTGTCATTATTTTGCAGCTCATATTTTGAAGCCTGATTATTTTTGCATATAGAGGACATCGTAACACTTACACCTCTGAGTTTTTTCTCTGGTGTAACATTATATTTTCCTCCTCTGTTTTGTATTGAAGAAAACTTCAAAAACAAGCTTATAAAAACGCCCATAATGATGGTCACTCAGATGGGAAGTAAAGTATTCTTGTCTTTTTGTTTTTGGCTTGACTTACCAAGGTTTGTGAAGGACCTCATTGGAGTGATGTCCCAGATCTGTCTTACACTTAACAATTTAAGACTTGGAATAGACTGGGAGAAAAATCACAAACACCCACTGAAAAGTTTCTGTTCGTAGGACCTGTTCTGGGCTTAAATGCCATTGTGGGGCAAGTTTTAAAAAATACAACTATTAATCAAATTTCTCTTTACAAAGTAACTTTTCACCTTCCTTATGAAGTTAGTGGGGCTCTGGTATTCTTCAAGATTTGGAAACTTAGGACACAGACAGCTGTACTTACAATATGCTTACTGTCCCAGAAAAATTTTTTGTGTTGTTGGTGTCAAAACAATAGAAAGGATTCTCTCAATTTTTGAGAGTTTGGTGATGGTTATTTTCAGGATGTATTGGTCAGATTGAGGGGTCACTGCAAATTTTGTATCTGAGAGTATTAAGCTTCTTAAGAAGGGCAGATGCATATCGGTGTTCTGAGCCAGAGGTGCAACAGTGGCTGCTGGTTTAACTCCTGCAAACGTGTTTCCTTGCCAAGCTCACTAAAGGGTGCTTTTAAGGTATGGATACCTGGTAAAAATACCCCTTAGAAGGGGAATTTTCAGCTTGTAGTGTTTTTGGTCAATAAACCTGTCTGCCTGAAAGTACTGTGCAAGTGATTTTTCTGGCAATTTAGGAGCATGTGGGAACAAGCAGTACATTTTTTGGCTGCTTTCTCAAAATTCGCTTGGATGGTCATCTGATACTTCAGGGAGCAAGAACTGCAAAGCCAATGAGAGCTTCATGGGTGCTGATGGATGCAGTTTGCACCAGACATCAGTTGTTATGAAACTAGTGTTCAAATTTCATTTACCTTATCAAAAATGCTTATAAAATCACATTCCTTGAGTAAGGAATTGTTACAGCCATTACGTTAGAGCGCTCTGTTAGTATGAGGTAATACTAAACCAGTATTCAGGCTTCTTTACAGAGACTAATTTTGGAATTCGGTGTATTCTTTCAAGACCATACAGACTAAGATTGTGCAGAGCAGAGATTGAAATAAATTTATTATATTTAAATAGTTCTGATGCCGAAAAGGATTTTTTTAAAATTTTTATCAAATTTTATGAAGTATCCTGGAGCTATATTGGTTCAGGCTTCTGAGAAAGAGGGACCTGAACTAGAGTCCCACCAGTTTAACAGATGCCTGCAGTGATACTTAAGAGTTGTGTTCTGTCTGAAGAAATACAAAGGTTGGTTTAGCCTTTTCCCCTTCGGTTTGGCAGTCTGAGTGGTTGGTTCAATTGTCAAGTTAGACCTTCACTTACTTGTTTCTTTAAAAGCTCCAGGTCTTGCTGCTTATGAGATTGCTCTTTCCTAACCTGTGTTGTACTGGGGGTGTGGGTGGAACACATGGATCGATGAAACGGTTACTATGTGCATTCAGTCAAGAATAGTTGGCAAGTGCTGAACAGAAGGAGTAAGTTTCTGAAAGCATTGTTGTGTGTTTTGTTTGATGCTGCGTAAACTCTTGTTTCTCTCTATCTAATATTCATAGTGCTTGGGGGGACTTGGAAGTAGGAGCTTTCTTATTTTATGATAATAACAAAATTAGTCTTGCTTACTAATTAAATATCTTAATGATGTTGATGTTTTTATTGTGCACATGGGAGCCATGCGTAAAGATGGGTTATTGCCAAGTAAACATTCAAACAAAACTTAAAGGCAATTCATTTTATGTAGTGCTTTCATGAGGATGAAACCAGTCACTTTCACTGGTTTACACTTTAGAGTAAACATGAATTTTTAAAAGTTTTGAATTGTTTTCTTTAGATTGTTCAATATAAAACTGTCATTTTAACATTTATATAATGCCAGGTGGAAGCATCCTGTGCAAGAAGAAAATTTCGGTTTTTGTTTTTCTATATTCAATGCATGCTGATGTGTCCTTGACTATCTATATGGTAGCATTGGATGAAGTCCTGGCACTGTGTGTATCTTGCAGGCTCCCAGTTCAGAAATTGTTGCTTTGTATAATCAGCATGGAAGAAGTGGACTCTGACTGTAGGAGCTTAAGCTTGTATACGATAACACAAAATACAGACTGATAAGTTGGGAGTGAGTATTGATAGTTAAGGAGTTAAGGCCGTATTCTTCTTATCAGTGGGTTAGTCATTGTGTTAATAAATGGATTTTTGTGTTTTGAAATGTGAAGCCAACCTTCAGTTTGGATTGGAGCAATAGTTAAATAAATGGGGATGTGTCTTTTTAGAGCTCAAAAGTAGGTTTCTAAATATTCTCTGTTCCATATGTTTCTCTATGTGATAACATACTATCTGTTCATAGTTCAGAAAGCTTTATGTTCACAACTGTGTCTTTAAAAAGCCTTTGAGTACAAATAATAGTTTTGAACAAATGAAACCTTAATCTCAGTTAAATCTCTGTATTTAGTCAGCAAAATAAGTAATAATGTATTTTAATTTTACAAGCTTAAATATTGTATTTTTAAGCTTGTGGGCAGCAAGATGTGTAAAAAACTCCAAGACAATTTTGCAGTGTAACCAATTGATTTGTTTACAGCTGCAAATATATGGCTGAAAGATTCGGATGTTTTATATAGTCTTCATCAACAATGTAGATGTAATTGCCTGAAGTTACTTAAGCTTTCTCTTCTTTATTGTATCTTACTGATGGAATCCTTTGTAGATGTGTAGACTGTATCTTCCTCTTATTGATTCTTCTATGCCCATGGCATATTTAGAGCTTATATTTTCTGCATTACAAAAAGCTATTTCTGCAACATTCATGAACTGCTTTTGGCTTTTTGACTTTATTTGTTGTCATGAAATTGCCATGCGTTTGACTGTATATTATTTTAGTGAGAAATTATATTATTACAATGTGATTAGGGCTATGGAAGTCGGATTGTTGATCTGTGGTACATAGGAAATGTTTTGTGGGACAGGAACATTCTTGTGTTTGGCAAGAGACAGTACTCTTTGACAGTCTTCCTTCCCCTTGTGCATTTTTTCCTTTTTCACATGTGGTGTTTGAGTATGTGTTCAGTTGTGCTCTGCCCTATTTCTTCAGACAAGAGACTGTGTACTGTGACCGCCAGCCAGCTGAAGGAAAATAAAGCAGCTTCTAGGTTCTTCCATCATTCTGTTAAATTGGATTTGAATGTTCTTGCAAGAAAAACTTAACCTCACCTACCTAAACAAAGAGGGTGTATTCTTTTGTTGTTGTTTTTAATAGTCTTTGTTTCTTTTTCCATTATGATTAAGCAGAGTATTAGATTTTTCTTTGGTCCTGCCCTTATTGATGTACTTGCATGCAGAAGATGACCTGCTGTGGGACATGATGTCTAAGGCTGTTTGGTGAAAAATTGTAGGTCATGGCACATGGTGGAAAGAAAACTGCTTATCAGTATGGAAATGGTGTCATCTGTAGTCCTTGGATATTCTACCAAGAAAGAGGTCCTCATGCAAATGAAGTTTATTTTGAGGTTTACTGTGGGCTGAGTTACACATTTTTCTACAGACATCTTGCCTTAGTTTTGGTTTCATCAATCTACACATTTATATAAAGATGACTGTCTCAGTATAATTCATTAAATTACTTGTCTTTGAGCTGTAAGTGTGGATGCCAATTTCACACTACATTAAACTTTCTACCTCAAGGGGTACTTATGGTAAACCAAATGAAGTAAAAGGGAGACGACAGAATGATGCTACAGGTGTAAACCTAAGTGAACAGTCACATCCTAAAGAGTGGGGGATCTAACAAGACTCTTCTGGAAGTCTTGAATGCTTTTTTTACACCATCATTCAGAACAGTTAAAAATAGAAGTGATGGCTAACATTAATTCATTGAAGCTTTTTGCAAAGCTGTTTTAGCTTATGGTACAAGAGCAGATAAATCAGAAGATGTGTTTTTGATGAAATTCTGTAATGCAATTTGTTAAAATACAGAAATACATTAAAAGCCTGTCAGGACCCCTGCATTTTGTAAAAAGGAAATAAAGTTTGAATCTTTGTAGGGCTTGAATAAAAAAAACCAAAACAAAACACAACCCACACAAAACACAAACAATTTAAAAAATAATTTTGTGTCTTTGACTTGTTAGTACACAACAAAGAGAGACAAATCTTAAGGAGACCGTGACCATATTTACTTCAGTTCTAAGGAAGAAAAGTTTCTTTCTTCAAACTGTTTAAGTGTTCACATGTACAGTTGCTTGAAATAAAATGTTTCACCAAGAGCTCGTCATAACCAAATTGATGTGTAGTCCAGATTATTCATTATTTCCTAGAGATAACTGGGGAAAAAATAGCAGCTTCTGATTTCATTGTGTGTTGAAGTTGGAGAATATTCATGTATTTCTGTATCTGTTTCTATATTGCTTTTGGGAGACCATTAGGAGTTTTTTTCAGCATTTAAAGAACTTTTTTTTTAATGTGTGTCAAATAACCTTGAATTTTTAATGGTTGAAAATGAGGATTAAATATCCCGTAGCCATTCATTTTGTCATCTGCTGACACTTCCTTGAAAAATCTAGTGGAAACTGCAGATCGGCAAATTCCCTGCTGTTAAGCTTACAACTTCCCTGGTTTTATAATTATGCACAGCTGATTTTAAAATGGGTTTTCACATGCTCATTGGTGCAGTGCGAAAGCACCTTGAAGGAAGCGTTAGGTTTCTCTCTATCGGGCCGTGTAATGAGTCCCTTGCTGCAACATCTTGCCCCTCCCCTAAGCAACCAGCACACACTGAGCATAGTGGCTCTGCTGGAGTTGCTTCTGTTTTCATGGGGGAGATAGCAGAGCTTGCACTGCAGCAGGTGGAGCTGCCTTGGTGGATCTAACCCTGGGTTCTGGCTGAGAGGATCCGAGTATTACTTTGGGCCGGGAGACAGTTGTCACTTCGAGCTGACGCTAACATAATTAAATATAATGCTGACTTAAAAATTTTAAAAATGGACACAGGATTTTTTCTTTGCTTTTTTTTCTTTAAGATGTGGTTTCTAATGTGAAGCAATTTTTTTCCTGAAGGATTCAACCTATTCATATAAAAGGCTTATTTTTGAACACTATGGACTTAAATTAAATGTCAAAGACAAGCAGCAAGCAGCGCTTACAGAGGCATTTTTCTGGAATCTCAGTCACGGATCGATTGAAGTGCACAGTCTGAAAAAATGTCTCCTAGCATAAAAAACTTGGATTGTTTTTCTCCGATGCTGTGCCACTGTAAAGTAGCATGTACCAACAACACAGTATCTTTAATGTTTGGATGTAAGGTGGGTCTATAAAAGGACTTTCCTGGAAATGTAAGCTGCATTTAATGAATGATTGCCATTATGTCTAATGTAACTGTACCTTAAATTTCTGATTAAATAGTGGTTATTTTGTTCCATACTTTACTTGATTATTGGAGTGCTTGGTGATTGTGAAAGAAGTAATGAATTATCATCCCTACTGTTTAAAGATCCCTTTGAACAAAATTTGAGTTTACTGAATGCCGCATGTAAAATGTCGTCATTCTCCATTAATCAGCATTAATCATCATGTAATCAGTTTATTGCACTTGGCTTTCATTTTCTTCAGCTGTGGAGAATTAAATGCACAGGAGACTTGCACAGAGATTCAGGGCTGGAAATGCCTCCTGACATCACATTGATGGAAGCAATTGTTAGTGGCAGGTTCGGGTTTGACAGTGCCCCCAGGCAATTAGTCATTTCAGGACTGCATCAACTGTTTAGGTTTCAGAGTAATAAAACATATAATTTGGTAATCCTCAGAATAGTAAACAGAATATATCAGTGCTATGTTAGAACTGTTTTGTTCAGTAAAATTCATGTGCAATGTGGAGGATATGATGAGAACACAAAGTACTGGAAAGAGCCTTTAAAATTAAAGGGATATGTGTGCGAAGTTTACTTTTGAGAGAGGTTCAGAAATCTTTCTCTCCAAAAGTTATTTTGTGTATTTGGTGTTTCCAAGCCAGTGTTCATTATTTTTAACAAAAATTAATTGAACTAGATTTTGTTACAAATTAAGAAGAGGTGTGTGTGTGCACACATACATGCATATATGCATATGTGTGATGCGTTTTAGATAGATATCCATCACAAAATGTTGGTGTTGAATATATGTCACCTGGGTTGGGAGGGAGGAGTCTGAATTTTTGTGGCTCTTTTGATGGCGAGAATGATTTATTATGAAACTCAAAGTTGCATGCTTTATTTGAAGGAGGAAAGAATTTGCCTTGTTTTGAATCCCCTTGTCTTTCATGTGTCCAAAGCATTTTTCAGTTGAAAATATCTATATATTGATGCTATATTTGCTATAAAATTAATATTTCCCCCCTCCACCCTTTTTGTGGATCTGCACATCCCTTCTTTATTTGTAAGATACTCTCATATTTAAATAACGAACTTGGGAAGAAAGCCACAGAATGAAAATATCCTGTAGGTTTTATTTTGCTGGTTGAACTGCAGAGCAGGGATGCTGTTCACTTTAAGACCAAACTAAAAATACCCGGCGCATATCCAGCATCCACTTTAGGCGGTTTGCGTCGGATCGGAGCGATGGCGGCATTTTCTGCTGTACTCGCGCGTCAGCGGCTCTTTTTGTCTGTCTGAACGCATTAACGGCTCCGCACCCCGCTCCCCGCCGCGCAGCCCGGCCCCGGGGCGCTGCCAGCACGCGGCGGGTCCGCGGGGCTGCGCGGGGCCCGCCCGGGGGCGGCGGGAGGGGGGAGCTCCGCCGGCGGCCCGGCTCGCAGGCAGAGCAGCCCCGCGAGGGAGGAGGGAGGTTAAGCACCTCCTTCAGAACAGGGTTGGCAGGGTTCTGTGTTAGTGTCTGTATTGGTGTCCTTTGGCTGAACGCTGAGGAGAAGTGTATCTTGCAGACCAATAGTTTCTTCAGCAGAATTAATTTAGCAGTGTTATGTTATAAAATATCTTAGACTATTTATGCACAGGCTCTAATTGTCTTCAAATAGACATGCCCTGCTGTCAGTACAGAGTGGGTACTCTATCTAAGCCCCAACTGAACTGAAGGATTTAGGGTGAAATAGTTATGACCTGCTGTCAGTGCAGAGAGATCCTGCACTAGGCACTTGTCGATTTTGGAAGAGAAGTTGCAGGGCTGTATTGCACTAAAAGTAAAATACTCTTGTCTCTGAGAAGACAGCCTTTGAGTACTGAAGGAGTCAATATTTAAATGACAGCGTGAAACAGTAGTGCAGGATTACCTTTTTAGTCCTTTACATAAAGAAACAATTCCTCTCTCACAAGTAATCCTATGAAATACAGTGTTTCCCATTTTCCTTTACTGTTTTTTGACCACATATGAAAAGAACATTCTGACAGCCAAATCTGACTGTGGTCTCTTTTTCTTGGCATTCTGGAACAGGTGAATTTGTTAGCCATGAGTATTTCTCGTGTTTTTGTAAGTGTATATATGTATCTTAAATTGTTTTATAATTTCTGGATATCCATGACATGAAGCATTACATAAATACTTACATTTAGCACTATCTGTGTGTTTTGACATATGATGGAACACTGTGACCTAAATAAACACGTTATAAGCAGTTTTATTCAAGATACAATGTCAAACTGAAACTGCCCAAGGGGGGTGAAATACCTTATGTGTTTGTCCTAGCTCTAATTATTAAAAGAAAACTTAGTGCTTTTATTTGAGATTGAACAGTTAGTTACTCAAGCTACTGGACTTCTGTTTAAAAAAAAATAATCCAAAGATCAAAAAAAGTTCTAATATTTCAAGTCATTTGGTTTATTGTATGTTCCTAAATTGTAACTAATGTCCTATTCCATGTCCAGTGAAGAAGTTATGAAAATACACAAACATGTATCCTCTTTTCTTACTTTTCTTTTGTTATCCACAGGCTTTCAGTGTGAATTGCTGTTTACCTGCAGAGAGATTTTATGTGACTTTCATAATCTTCCTATTTTTTCCAAACATAAAGTTTTCAAGCAGTTCTACAGTAGTGGAGCATACCTTTTGTTTTTTGTCCTTTTCTTGCAGGAGGATTGCACTGTTGTTTTGCTAAACACTAGTTTCTGGTTTAGCTCTTCTGCTAGGCTACAGGAAAGACTTGTACAAAATGCATTAGCATCTTAATATACTATTCATTTTGGATTAGTTTTGTTTTAGCAAGGTTATGCAAAATTTAGTTGTATTGTTGCTTTTGTTATTAGAGTTGTTGGAATTTATTTTCTGCTGAATGGTATCTGTTGTCAAAGTTGTGAAGGTTGATTTTTGGGGAGATGTCAGGAGGACTGTGGGTATTTTGATTTTTCTACTCATCTGCTTTTGAGATATTTCATCCTGCTTCTTTTTGCAGGAGTGGAGGTGTTGAATGTCAAACAGTGTTTACCAACAACTTCAGGTGCTGGAATGATCTTTTGAAGGGTCCCTTCCAATGTAGTTCAAATTCTGAAGGGGTGCAGTGACTGAACAAGGACAAGTGTTTGAGCCTGGAGTCAGGTGCAAATGGTCTAAAGCCACTTTGTTTTATCATGTTGCCTGTTTGTACTGCATCAGAGGCAGTCTGACCCTGTGAACTTCTATATATTTATTGAATTTAAATGATTAGATTTACTTATTGTAGTCCTCACTTATTCTTAACCTATTTAAAAACATGGGTTGGACTTGTAAAAGCTTATCTGGAGACAGGCTGTATAAGTCAGGCTGTGTGTAGTTTTTGTTGTTTGAAGTGTGCAGTAGCTTGGGAGTCTCATTGCTGTGTAGGTGGAGGGTTAAAATTTGGAGGAGAAGGGAGATGAGTATAATAAGGTAAATTTAGGACCTTTTAAATTGTTTTTAAGCACCCTTTCACTCTTATATTACAGCTGTTTTAGCGCTGCTTTGTGTGTGTGTGTAGAGAAGACACTTTAGTGTGTTTTCAAATTTGTTTTTACATAAAACAGGGGATTGATGTGTACATCTAATATGAATGGGATTTTGATACACATCCAGTTTTGAAGGGAACTGTAGTTACTGCTGCCTTGCATTTTTCATTAAATTATCTGATAGTTAAAGATATTCTTGCATAATTAATTTTCTGTCCATGAACATGGCATTTGGTATGGCTTGAATCTCTGGAATAACAGTGTTGCATGCTGCTGTAGATATGGGTCACCAGTTTAGGGCATGGGCTTTGTTCAGTGTTCTGAAAATAATTTTCTTTAATTTCTGTTTGAGTCAGATCTCTCATTAGAGGATCTTTTAAAAAATATATAAATCTGCAACTTAATTATCTCTGGGGGGTAGATTATGTGTGAATCTGTTTGAAATATCTTTTTCTTAAAATATACATAAGAGTTTAGACAGACTAAAGCAAACCTTTTTTAGAATGAGTTTCCTAAAGCTTTTCTGTGTTTTTTCTGTGAACAGATGATCTGTATTCTGAAAAATGGTGCTGTACAATGTCCACAAAATCCTTGCTTGTACTGCACATTGTAGCAGATACTTTGTTCATCCTTATTTTTGTCTGACTCTGCTAGGCCTGGGCAGTGAAGCAGGGAGGCCGTGGGCCTGAACAATAAACACAATAATTCACAAATATGGTGAATTTGGACCATCTTCTCATCTCGTGGAAACTAGCACTGATTTATTAAAGAAATTTTGACAACTATGTTTCATCAGAAGATAAATGTTTTTAATTTTGACACACCTCTGTACCGGCAACTGAATCCTTTGGGGCAGTATCTCAGTCAGAAGTATGTGTTAAACATTTAACACTTGGTTGCTTTGGACTTTAAATTGTGATTATAAATTACATAGCAGTCCATAAAGCTTCTTAAAAAATAGTTACATTTCTTGGCTGCAACCTAATGGAGTGCTGGGAAATTTCCGACATGTGCAGCTGAGTTAGTCTATCTGCAAGTTCAGAGCTGCTTGGCCGCACCTACCTTTTTTTTCTTTCCTTTGATCTGTCTTGCCCATTCCTTGGCTGGCTCTTCTACATTGGGGTCTCCTTGGTGCCTGGATTTGGGTGCAGGATTGGATTCTCTTCATTGTAAGCAAAGAAATGGTCTTCTGTTAGCCACTGCGAGATGGGTTGGCCTCTACCTCCTTTTCTCCCAGCTGTGCCAGCGCTGCTGCATGTCTCATCTTGTTTAGGGAATTAAAGTTTAATATTGCTGGAAGAGGGAACAAACATTCTGGATTAGCTTGCTGAGTTTGCTCACCATCTGAAATCGGCAAGGGGCAGGGAGATGTGGTTGTGCAGCTGGATGAAGAGGAATTGAATGGGTCTTGCTCCTTTGGACAGGAGCTGCCCTTTGAGGGAGTGAGGCTGTATGGTGAAACTGCATCTTTAGATTCCTGTGGAGGGTAGCTTGTATGAGATTTCACTTCATATGTTGCAGTAGAATTACCATTGCTGGACTGAAACAACTGACTGAGTTCTCATTGAAGCGATGGCAGCCCCTGGGAGAGGAGGGGAATGGGCAGTTTTGAATGGTGGCTGTTTGACTATGCCAGATAACTCAAATGCCCTGCCTCAGTCAAGACGCATAGGATTTCGGAGGTGATGCTCTGCAGTAAAGTAGTACAAAACACTTCCACTCCTACGGAGAATTAGCTGTTACAAGATACCGTAATTTGCTTTGCTTGAAGCACTTTACTCAGAAGTGGTTTCTGCAAAGGGCAAGGATAATGTGGTACTTTTCAGAATAAGAAGTGTTGTGGATGTTTTGTTTTCATGCACTTTGTGTTTTTGTGTGTATTTGCACTTAAGAACACTATCCTGTAAGTATTTCAGTTAGTGTATTTTAAACATGAATTCTGGTTGATTTTTTTTTTGTTAGAAATTTCAAGTTGGAAAATATTTTGCAAACAGTAGTAAAGTCAATCTTGAATATTGCATTAAAATCCAGTTAGCACTTCACATTTAAGTTTTTTTTGAGGAGCTTCTAGACCTTTTCAGTTTGTCGTATGAGAGAGAATCCTTTACCACAACATTTTTTTCATTTTTGATCTAAATTATGACATACTGATCTATTAAAACTTTGTATGTACTATGTTATTATAAGCACTGATATATGGTATAATGTAGACATATGTTTTTTAGTGAAATCTAGAGCCTGTTTATACTCAGGCATGTCCAAATACCTGTTTCTAATAAATGTAGCTTGTTTCAGGAAGCAAAAAAACAAGGTAATTCTGTGCTTTGCCTAAAGGTATTGACTGTTCTGTAAAGGAAGTTAATTTTGANTTTTTTTTTTTTTTTTTAAAATCCGGAACGATCCAGTTCTAGCTTTCTGCATGGTCTTGTCTGAGATAATCTGGGAACTTAATCTACATTCAAGTCCCATTTTCTTGTATTTCATAGTTAAATTGAAGCTTGAGATCTGGCAGGGACATCTGGAATCACAAGTCTAGCCAAATACTGCCTTCACCAGCGGAGCAGGCTCCTTTAAGTTAGCAGAATTCCCACTGTCTCTGAAGCTGCAAGACACTTTCTGTGCTTCTTGCAGCTCAAATTTTTATTTTCTCTCATTTCCAGTGTGAATTTATTTATATTCTTATAATGTTCACTTGTATTTTTGGCCAACACTGTTCTTTAAATAATTCTTCCCTGTTTCTGATGTTTAACACGGCTACTCTAGAGAGTTTCTGTCAACTCCTTTCAGTGTTTTGTTTTCTTAAGTTAAAAACAAGTCAATCTCAGAAAATAGTGAATGGCAAGAGTCTGAGGCTGAGCAATCCAGCATCTTGCTGCTGCAGGGAAAGGAAAGAAAAAATAATTTATCTTCTGCCAGTAGTGAGCTATTCACTTGGCTTGGTCATCTCATGAAAGTGTTCTGGTGAAGACTTGAAGGATTAGGGCTTTTTTAGTAACCCTTGCACTTTTTCACAGCTATCAGCATTCACCATCTCTCCCATCCAGCAAAGGAGAAGGTATGGAAGTGTTTTGAGGTTGGCTGTTGTAATAACAGAAGTCATAGTGCTCTTCTGCCTTGGCTTCTCTGCTAATCATTGGTATTTATGGAGAAACTACACTTGTGTTGCTTCTCCTTTGTAATTTCTAATGCTTCAAAAGCATAATTTCTCTCATATAGTAGAAATTGATCTCATATGGTCTTGACGATGACAGATTGAATTGAGTAGGGTGGATAAAGATTTTCTTTAATTTTGTTTTTTTAAGTACAAAAATAAATCCAGGTTAAAACTTTAAAGATTTCTGACATCTCATCAGTTACTGACTAAAAGGAACTGTGCGTCTTTAGTGTCTACTTGTATGTGTGTGGCTGGGTGTGGGGTTTGTTGCAGTTGTTTTGGGGTTTGGAGGCAGGGGTGGGGATGTTGTGCTGTAGGGCAGGCTGTGACTGGGTAAGTGCAAAGAGTGGTGCAAGTTGTTCCTTCCCAGTTGGTAAGGGAGGTTAGCGGTTGTTGGCAGGACAACATGGCAGGGAAGAGAAGAGCAAATAAATTCTTCCTCTTTCAGCCCAAGTCAGTTACGTGACTTCAGCTGCCCCATTGAACCACTTCTTTACTGGCAAAACTCTGCAATATTGCTGTACAATGGTCTACAGAAAACAGAGTAGGCTAATGTATAGCTCACTGCCAGAAAATTTTGTCCCTTCTTTTGCGCTGTCTGGTGCTCTTTGCTTTGAGTCCCTTCCTGAATTGGAGCTCAGTAATCCAGTACAAGTGTGACCCTGCAAAGGAGGAGAAAAAAGTGGGCAATTTTCTCATTATTTGGATGCCAGAACCAAAGAAAGGAAGGGGATATGGTGCCTTCCCCAGGGTTGGGGAGACAAAGAAGAGTAGGAGGCTGCTGTCAGGGAGTTTAGCTGTCCTGTTTAACCATGCTTAGAGATCGTTTTTTGCTGGATAGACAAAAAGGTAAGTCTTCCTGTAGGACAGGCACAGAGGGGTGGGTGTGCAGGAGATGACTGAACAGCATCTGAGGGCTCTTATACCATGCTTGCAAACCATCAGATGTGATAGACAATCTTAAATCTTAAATTTCTGGTGGTAGAAAGCTGCATATGATGATCAGTCATCATGGCTTGTGATTTTCACTTTTACAAATGCACACTGTGTGTTCCATGTGAGTTTCTGCCCTTTAAGCTTCCAGGTCTTTCCCTTGCTACACATCTGTGCCTTAGGCTTCTGTACCACAGACACTGGTCTCTGCCTCCTCTAGTACAAGATAAACNAAGTAAATCTTAGAATTCTGTTAACAAAAACTTCAAGGAAATGTTTTCTGTCCTAAATACACTTTGTTAATAATAAGAATGACTTTCTTTCAAGTTTAAAGCCGTTACATGTTTGGAAGGTTTTTCTCTTCCTTTAATAACATAGCATGCTTTCTCTGTAAACTAGTAACAACTATGTATGTACTCCTGAGTATATTAGCAGTGTGTGAAAATGAATGTGATTCTAAAATGTTGGGGTGCATCTTACAGACAGAGTAAACCCTGCTGGAAAAGT
>VZTO01024259.1:0-13806 GCA_013400615.1 Syrrhaptes paradoxus | reverse complement strand
TCGTCCAGCGAAGAGGAGTCGGAGGAGCTGGTGGAGGAGGAGAGCGGGAAGGAGCCGCTGGCGCCCGCCGCGGCGCGGCTCTCCCCCAGCCGCCCCGGCGAGGGCCCGGGTGGCGGCGGCGGTGCCGGCGGTGGCAGCAGCGGGGGGCTGCAGCCGGGCGGGCGCGGTGGCGGGGCGGCGAGGCCCGCTAGCCCCAGCCCTTCGGTGGCCAGCGAGAAAGAGAAGGACGAGCTGGAGCGGCTGCAGCGGGAGGAGGAGGAGAGGAAGAGGAAGCTGCAGCTCTACGTCTTCGTCATGCGCTGCATCGCCTACCCCTTCAACGCCAAGCAGCCCACCGACATGGCCCGCCGGCAGCAGAAGGTACAACGCGGGGGCTGCCCGGTCCTGCCCTGTCCCTGCCCCGGCCCGGCCCTGCCTGCCCCGCCAGACCCGGCCTCCCCTGGCAGCTGCCCTGCCTGCGCCCCCATCACCCACCCCTGCCTGCTCCCTGCCCGCACTGGCCTCTGAGAACCTGGCAGCAACCCCACTGCCTGCCCACCCCCAGCCCGCTCCCCTAACTGCCCTTCTGCCCCCTGCTTACCTACCCCCCTGCCTGCTCCCCTAAATGCCCTCCTGCTTGCATCCCTGCTTGCATCCCTGCATGTTCCCCTGCCTCTTCTCCTGTCTCCATCTGGCTCCCCAGCAGCCCCATGCAGGTGCCACCCGGGCACCCCAAGGGCACTCCTGGCACAGGGCACCTTGGGGCCCGCATGGGTGGGGTTTGTCAGGAAGCCCCCTGCACCCAGCCATCCTTCCGTGCCACTCCCCGCGGTGGTCTCCCACACAGAGCCAGCACACTGACATATGGCATTGCTCCTAGTTACGCAATGTGGGGATTCGGGAAGTTTGGGATGTTGGTTGTCTAAAGGTTGTTGAAAGGAGAGATGGGTTACGTTGCTGGAAAACACTGGGTGCGTGCCCTTGCCTCTTGTAAAGGGACTCTGCAACTCCATGCTTGCTGCAAAGTTTGCTTAAATGAGAGTGCTGGCACTGACTTGGGGAGTTACCGAGTCTCATTTCAACTTCTTGCAAGTGTTTATGCATGACAAGCTCCCCGATGCTGGCTTCCTGGCAAAACGTGGCAGCGGAGCTTTATGATGAAGTCGCTGCCACAATCCTGACTCTTCCTCCCCAAGTGCGTCACCGCGGCAGGGCCGCGTGCTGCTCCAGGCAGAGGCTGGGCAGGAGCACTTCACCTGGGCTCCCCAGCCCCAGGAGCCAGCCTGGAGCTCGTCTCTCCGCTGAGGCATCAGTTCATGGGCCAGAGCAGAAATTAAGTTTCTCTGGGATGCAGGCACGGACAGCTTTCAATTGAATGCAGCCAACTCTTTTCCCTGTGGCAGCCAGAGTTAGGTCTGTGATGGGATGTAACTCTCTGGCTGGCCAATTTTTATTCCCCCCATTTTCCGTTGAGTTTCTTAGACTGCAGTTTTAGCCTTGATAGTGTTCTGTGTTCACAAATGACCTTTACAAATCAGGCGGGCTCCTGGATGTATTGATGCAAACGACATTCAGTTCTGCTACACCACAGGACTATTATTAGTCATTGCAACATACGGAGGTAGGAAAGTGTATCCGTGCTGCATGTAGTTTAAAGGCAATATAGGACAATCTGGCGTTGCTGGAAGGTTGAATGATCTGCTTTTGTTTGCTGAGCAAAGTGCATAGCTGAAGATATAGCTAGGCTTGGAGAAATTTTTAATATATTATTTTGCCTACAATCCTTCTTTAGCAGACTGGATTTTCAGAGTTGTCTTGGCTTTTGTTTCCTGTGCCACTTCTTTGAGTTAGAAAAAGATGATGGAATTTAAGTAATTGCTAGTTTTGTAGAAATTAAAACAAACAAACAAGCCCTGCAACTGTTTCTCACAGAAAGTGACCTGAAAATGACAAGTTTTTCCAAAGGAGCAGACAGCATCTTAGCGGTCCGGGAGAGTGGCTGGGAAGAAGGGTGATTTGTAGTCCCTGGAATCAAAATACTGCACTGTGAAGGGACAGAAGGAGGGGAGGGAAAGATTAAAGGGGGGTGTAAAGTGCAGGTGGAACAAGGAGGTGAGGATTAATGAGAAAAATGATAAACTGTCAGCGATACTTGAGGGAATGTGGAAGTTACACAGGATCTTGGGAGGAAATAATCCATTCTCTGTGAAATGAAAAGCGTAGGGAAATGTGTCTGGCTTATTTATACAAACAGCTAAAATAGGTGTGTCTCGGGGGCTTACCATCTCCCCTCAAACTTAGTGGTGAGATGGAATTGGGAAAGCTAAATTTAACTTGACAAGACATGTCAAATTGAATTCACCCTTTTAAAGGTGAATTCATTCTGGGTTTTCGTCTTGTGTATATCCCTGTATTCAGTTGGCATGCAGGTTCCTGGGAGGAAATCCTTGCCCTTTTTCCTTAGCCAAGGCTCCTGTTAAAGTCAATTAAAGGATTGCCAGAGCCTGGAGTTTGTTGCTGGACTCCGTGTACTCCTCTGCTTTCCTCACATGTCCCTCTGGGAAAGCCCACCCTTCCTTCTCTGGCTCGGGGGGGACCAGAGGCGAAGGTCTGGGACTCGTTCCCTCCTGGGCACTGAGCTGTTGTCAGGAGCTGCTGGCTCTGCCAGGCTGAGGGGTCTCTGTCGGGATGTTGTGTATTGATGGGCCTTCAGTAATGATGGAAATACCAGATGCTTCAAGACTCACCAGGGTGGAGGAAATGCATTTTGCTCCTCAGGGGAAAGGTTTTGGTCCTGCAGGTTTTGGTCCTGCTCCGATGGGAGCTGTTGCCTCAGTTTCCTCATCAGCAAAGGGGGGATAAACTGCTTCCTTCTCCACCTGCCTCTCAACCCTCACAGCCTGCCATTTGCCGGGGAAGGGTTTCGTCCTGGGAGAAATGGGAACCAGCAAACCTACTGAGGAGGAGGTCTGGCTTCACCTGCCCCACAGCTCTCCGCTGTAGCACGGGAGATGCTGCCACCTCCCAGCACAGCCTAAGCAGGGTGACCACGGCTTTGCAGGCGAGGCTGTCACCCTGCAGAGCAGCTGCCCGGCACAACCCAGCATCTCTGGGTTACCTGGTAAGAGCCAGCCCATCTCCACGGGAGGACCACAGGGCCTGGGATGGGCTGCATTGCACACAAACCCCACCGAGCTCCCGGAACCCAGGCTGCTTCTGGAGCTTCATCATCTTTGCAATTTTCTTGGAAAAGAGAGCAGTGGATTTAGTTACAGTCACAGCACTGAAGTTCTTGCCCGAGCTGAAGATCCCTGCGGTACCTCCCGCGAGGTGTGTAATCCTCCCTGCTTGATCCCGCAGCGCTGCTGTGTCGGAGCTGGCTGGGACCCTGAGCCGCGGGGGCTGTGCCTTACGATGTGATGATGCACCGGCACCGCGGGCACCGGTTGTGTAGCAGCACGCCTGTGTGCAGTGCTCGGGAGCTGGAAAATGCAGCCTGGTGTTTTACAGCGCTCCTGAACCACCTCGGAATAGAGGGAAGTGTGTACTTAAGGTACTGTTGCAACAGAAAGATAATTACATGCGGTTTGGTAAATTACAACGTATATGAGAGCAGAGAGAGAAGTGGAAATGTGTGAATGGACCGCATACCGGGTATATACTGCATGTGGGTGGGACAGCGGTGCTTGTTTGCACCGGTAACAAACTTTGTTTCAGATTTCAAGATGAAATCAAAGAAATGCTACTCAGAGCTGATCTTGACACCCCAGAAATTTCAGCAACAGAATAAAAATTATTTTTTAGATTAGTGTATTCAAGCCTACGGCTCTGTTTCAGGTTTATCTTGACATTTGTGTGGTAAAGCTTCACTTGAATAACTACACATCTGTGATTTCTACCTGTACGTTCTTCTATTTATATCTCACAAGCATTGTTTCCTAAGAAAAAAAAAAAAGCATAATAGATACCTGCCTGTGCTGTCTTACCTCCTGCTTGGATTTCTTTTTTAAGCCACTACTGCATTCCAGGCACATGTGATGGGCAGACAGTGATCTGCAAGACACTTGTCACTTAAAAGCCTGGTGGAAACAGGGAGATGTGTGTTTGTCTCCTACCCCAGATGGGAGGAAGGTGGCAGTGTGCTGGCAGCCCTTGCTAGACATTGGGGAATCTGAGCAAAAGACCTACTGAATGTGTGGCCGAGGAGAAGCTCCCATCGGAGCTCGCACCTTGGTGGACACCGAAGGCTCCATCCTCGCAATTCAGCTCAGGAGGAAAGTGCTTTTCCCTGCACTGTTGCTCTTAAAACGTGGTTTAGTACCACAGATGGCACTTAGCTTGGTAATTGCTTGCCCAGGATGTATTTAGTCTTTTCTCTAGCTCACGCTGACTTGTTGGAAGTAGAGTGGAGAGGACTGGCCGTGGTCTGTGCCTCCTCCTGCTTGATCCCAGCTGCCTGATGCCTTTGGGAGGAGAGCTCTGCTGGCAGCCTGGGCAAGTCAGGCCATGTGTGTGTCTCTGTAGTGATGGAGACCAAGCACCCTTGGATGTGGGTTTTACCTCTTCCTAAATACCTCTAAAACATGTCAGTCAAAAGTCACAGCGCAACCCAGGAATGAGCGTTTGCTCCTTCAAAATAGCACAGACTGGGAGATCTCTAGATTATCACCGGCCCCTTGAAACATTTGTTGGGAAAGGGGCAGCAGGAAAAACTCCTTAGGAGATAGAATGTGGAGAGCAGGTTAGGTGGGGCATCCCTGCAGTGGTGTTTCCCATCACCTGTTTTCCATCACTGCTTTTCCTCCCTGCAGAACAAGGGAGCAGGCAGGTGGCATGCGAGAGATCAGTTTCCAGTGGTATAAATGTGGGATGAAAAAAGTTCCAGCTTAGTTGCAGATTACCAGAGCTACTCCTGGGAGAAGCGGCTTCTGATTTGGGTCCTTGTGTAAGCCTGTGGGATGACGTCGGGTGCATTAGGAAAATTCTCAGTCAAGTTCAGCAAAGCGCTTAAGCTTGTGCTTTGCTGAATGGTGATTGATTTAAGTGCAGTGCTTAATACAGAACAGGTGTGAGGGATCAGAAACTGTGTTAAATTGGTTACAATGCATCTTAAAATACCAAATTTCGGCCATTTTGGCATGCATGCAGATGCTACAATGGTTAGGAACATAGTAAATCTAGTGCAGCCTTCCAAATAATCAGAAACTGTCTTAAATTGGTATTTACACAAGTTCTCTCTTAAAACCATCAGCATGTTGTTCTTCTGGGACAGACGGTGACTCAGGTGGTGTTGGGACTTGCTTTAGCAGCTTTCTGCTGGAGGAACTGTGATTTTTATGGTCAGATTCTGCCCTACTGGCCCCAAGAAACCCTTGGAGGTGTGGTTTTCTCAGCTCTGCAGGAGAGGTAAAGATGCTGCTCTGCTTGTTGTCTGTCTGTTCCTTGGTTGCTCTCTAGTGCTGTTTAAGAAGAACATGCAAGGTCCAGGCAGGTCTCAAGCGTGAGCTGAACCCCGTGCACAGCTCTGTAGCTGCAGCAAAGCTTGCAAAATAATTATTAGTGCTATGGCTGTAAAAACCTGGAAGAGCAGTTGGGGGCTGGCTCCCTGTGGGCATTGGCCACTGCCACCATCAAATGAGAGCTGTGTGTGGGGCTGGGCTCTTGGGTAGGGCTGCCCCTGGGTCAGCTCTGTGCTAACCCCAACGTGAAGATGCACCTGCCCGCGTTTCACGGCTGCTTGGAGAGCATTGTTGTGGGGAAGAAGGTCTGGCACAGCTGAGATGCGGTGTTCCTTAGCACGGTGGACTGCAGAATGTGATCATTGTGCTCAGATTGTCTGAATCTGCAGAAAATGGTTATTTTCAGTTAAAACACTTATATATTTTGCCAGTGCCTTATCTTAATTTAATTCTAGCAGATATTTAATGTTTGTCATACTTTGGCTATTTGTATACTTGCAGCTTGTTAGGTTGGGAAGCAGGTAATTAAATAGGCTGTGAGCTTGGTCTTTGGCTGTTTTAAAACTTTGCAGTTCCTGATCCATAGCCCAGTGAACAATTATTGGGGGTGGCAGCTCGTGGGCCAGAGATTGTATAAACTACGGGCAGAGAAGAATTACCAGATCATGCAGCTCCAAGCCCTGCTGTAGCCAGTCGTTTCCGAAAGGTTTTATATATGGCCTTGCCTTGCGTAGTCTAGACACTCTCCCCCAAGCACTTTGCCTTTTGTACAACTTGTAATTCCTTCTGCTGAATGATGAGTCACTCGTTCTCTGCTCACCTAAGAGGAAAGCAGTCAGCAAGTCATTTCCCTATGTAATTTTTTACTCGCCAGAGAAGTATTTAATTTAGTTTTAGTGTGGTTTAGCAGTAGGAACCCAGCTGTCACGACACTGCTACTAGCAGTGAATGCTTGCAAACTCCTTACAGCTGCTGCTGATGCTTCAGTCCAGGGTGTACAAGGTGAGCATCCTATTTCTTTTTAATTATGTAGACCCAATTAATATGCCGAGACCAGTCAATACAGTATAATCAATAAAGCTGTTGCTTGGTTGCTGTCAATGGGAATTCAGCTGGTGGCTTCAGCAGCACCAGGGATTCATCCACAAAGTGATCTCTAGCAACCACATATATTTTAGTGTCTTTAAAAACCAAGACAGATTAAACCAGTAGGGTTCTTTTAAAACAGCGGATGAGGGGACCTTTCCTGGTGGTGAGAGGTCCTCTCTGTTTGTCACCTAGGAGGATGGGTGGCTTCTCAGAGGTGGGGTTCGATGGGTGGCCCCCAGGGTTTTGCCTTCCTGGAAACAAATCAGGATGAGGTGCAAAGGAAGGTGACACGTCTGTACCCAGCATTCAGAGAGCCTGGCACAGGCATGAGAGGACAGGCAGAGCTTGTTTCTTTGCCTTGGATGCTCAGCATGGCAAGTGGCACCACCAGCTCCCAGCAGGTCAGAATTGGGCCACCCTTCTTGTAGGATGTGCTTTGGGGACCAGCAGCAGCATCCAGCTGTGTCTTCATGAGGGTGGGAAAGGGCAGATGCAAGAGATGGCAGGTTCCTGGGGAGTTTCCCTGTAGGTGCTGAAAAAAATACATGGAGCTTTGTAACCTGGCCCTTACTTTGGAAGAAGTTATTTATGGGTACAGGGTGCTCGGGGTGCTTTGACTGGGTTTTCTTCTGGATTGGGTGAGCATCATTCTTAAAACCAGACATTAAGTGCAGTTGCTCGGTGTTTGATGTGAATGTGTGCAATTGTTGTTTGAAAAGGTGCTTTTAGTGATAATATTTGGTATTGTTTGTCTGTGATTCAGGCTGATAAAGTCAAATGTCTTCTAGAATTTAAACACCTGAGTCAAAATGTCATGCAAATGTTTATTCAGCTTGGGGTAAGCGATGCCGTGTTTGTAGTTGTCATAGTTCAAAACCTGCCTGTCTACCTCACAGTAAGGTAGGGAGCTTGCACTTTTAGTAGTGTGAGATATAGGAGGACCCTTGAGAGGGGACATTAGTACAGGCCACCTCCAGCCTGGAGAAGCTGCCCTGATACACAACTCAGTGACGTGGGCCATGTGCTTCAGGACAGTTGTGTGGCCACAACCGCTCTGGTGCTGAGCATCTGCCCCTACTGCAATGTTAGTGTTTGATGAAGAAACTTAATGAAATCTAGATTTAGCCATGTTTTTTCTAGCCCAAAGGGTGAGTGGTTTTTTTAATGATGGTGCTGCAATATTTCTCTTTGGGGACTGGAGATGTGCTGTGCAGATCTTGTACAAATACCCTGGCAAACAGGGCTGCCCGCTGGTGGTCCAGCAGCAGCCTTTTGTGCTCTCATCTGCTCAACTAGGGTGATGTTCACACAAGGGCAGGGTGCTCTTTGTTTTCACAGTATGATGAGACAGTCTTCAGGTACAGCTTTGTTTGTAGACCCCGTTTTCACCTCCCACTCCCTTTTTAGGGGGGATTTACGGCCACACTTTATGTAGGATGAGCACCAGGTGTGAACTGGGTCTGCTGATGTACAGACATGGAGCAGAGTGACCCCATCCCTGCAAGCCCATCACCTGTTGTTTGTCTTTAGCCCAGGGACAGATCTTGAGGGGTGAAAAAAACACACTAAACTTTTTGGCAGTGGAAGAGAAGCACTTGTTTTGGATGTTGTCGTTGCCTAACATAGTTCTGCAGGAGAAAGAAGTCATGCATCCAGAGCAGCAGCAGCAACAGTGGGCAAAGCTCGGCTCGGTCCCTTGGAGTGGGGCTCAAAGGGGGTGGTTTGGCTCCCAATTGCCTGTTTGGCATAGGGGAGGAAAATAATGGGGACGAAAAGCCAATTTGTAGGCTCACACCCTGAGGAACCTACTGACAGAAGAAGGTATTTGTTAAGAAATATCTTATTGAAGCAGTCTCACGCGTTGCCTCATGAAGAGCATCAGCAGTGTCTGCTATAGCGTCTGAATTTGATCCCGAGCACCTGCTGAGCTGGAGAGGATGGTGCTGGGAGCCTGCAGATCCTGTCAGTTTGTAGTAACTGCTGATGTTTATTAGTTGCAATGTGTGTTTGCAATCAATGAGGTGTGTGGGGCACACCAACTCCTGTAGGAAGCAATTCTCCCTTCCCTGGGGAATTTATCGTGTTGCCAATCCAGATGACGATAAGCCGATGTTGCCCTGACATACAGAAGGCTGTGTGTTGGGATTTTACTGTCCTAACATGTGGGATGTTGGGGTGCTTAGGATGGTAAAATCCTGCACCCCAACACACAGTCTTGCCCACCTCCATATCTCAGGGGAGCAGCCCCTTGCTTTCCTTCTTGGTGCTCAGAGAGGGGCAGCAATTTGCTTCTTTTAGGAAGGATGTGAGGAAGGATGTTTTGGAGCCTGGGGGGTCACAGCTGACATGCAGGCTCTGTCTGGGAGCAGGAGGGGACAGGCTGACTGTGCTCTCTGCCTGGCTGGTGGCACCGTGGCAAAATAAAGGGGCTTGGATTTGATATTGGGCTATCAGAGGAAACGTGAACCAGTGCTCCTGAATACAGCACTGTGCTCCCTGGAGTGAGATATGGTGTTACTTCAACCAGGAGACAGATTTGGGGTCAAAACTTTATTTTTCCCTCCTGGATAAGGAATGCATTTTTCTGTACATGTCCTCACTGTCCCTTCTACCATCAATCTCATTTCCAACAGGACTGGTGCTTCTCTTGAAAAAAACTCTTATCCTAAGAAGGGATTCAGGGGTGCCCTGTCCAGCCAGCTGGCCAAGTAAAACAAAAAACTTGCACTTTGGAAGGAGGTTTGGGCTCGCTCTGGCTGACCTTAGCACATGGCTGGTGCAGGTGATTGTGGACGGGAGATGTTCCTCCGAGAGCAGCTGGCCAGGCGCAGCCCCTGTGCTGTTCCCTGCTCCCCTCGTAAGTCCCTCTGATCGGTGGGGGCTGGGAAGGAGAGGGGGTTCAGATGTTAGGTCTTAGCCACAAAAAATAACAGATGATTTGGGAGCAATGAAGTGAAGCTGTTGAGAAGCTCTGTTGGGACTGCGGTTGATGCTGACAGCTTTTGTGAGAAGGGGGTTTCTCTTTGCCTGGCCTGCTATGGGGAGGGTCAGCTGCTTTCGCACCTCCGCAGCTGAGGATTTAGGCAGCTGGGGAGCGATGCAGACATCGCACAAGCAGAGCATCAAGCAAAAGGCAAATTTCCTCCAAGATGCCAAATATCCTTTTCCAGGTTCAGCAAGAGGGCACAAATGCTTTGCGTATTGCACACGCTGAGTTTGCTTTTGTTGCCTACACCCCTAGACTTCCCCTCCCTCCGAGCAGACTGCTCCCACTAGGAAGCTAATGGGGTGACGCAGCAGAAGCCAGCTGCTTTGCTACCTGCATGGTGACGATGCAAGGATGAAGGAAGGACACAGCCAGCACTTCTTCAGCCACAGGCGAGGCTGCGTGACCTGCCAGCGGTGCGTGCTGCAGGAAACAGCACTGTGCCTCCCACCCCCAGCGCCGCGGACCACCCTCTGCCAGCAAGACCTCTAGGCAGAAGCCATCTGCTGCTGCTGTTGTCTGGGGATGTGCAGCTGTCTGAGCAGCACGGGGTTGCTTTTTGGTGCATAGCCAAGAGCTAGCTGAAGTTAGGGCTGCAGAGACTTCATGTGTGCTCAGTCATTCACGAGGGCAGAGCAGCTCCCGAGCGTGAATTGATGCCGATGCTCTGCGGTGGAAAGGAACTGGGAAGGGCACCAGGCCTGGCTGAGGGAGTTTGGAGCTGGCAATTGACAGCTTTGCTCCTTCCCTTTCTCACCTTTTGGTGCTTCAGTCTGCGAATTTTCCCCCTGAAGAGGGATATCTGTGGATGTGCTGGGGCAGGGAGGAGGGATTACTCAGCTCTGAGGTGTGGCTGTGTTTTCTGTTTCCATCTCCTGTTTGCTCTGCAGCAGGCACAGTCCGGGACCATGCAGGAATGGTGGGGAATAGCACTTTTCTAGCCTCCAGCTGTCTTGAGAGAGAACTGATGTCCTCAAAAAAAGCTCAAGCTGATCATGCAGTGGTGGTTTATGTTGGCCAGGGATCTGCCCAGTATGATTTCTGCTCGTTGACAGGTTCCTTGGACTTCAGTGATACCTTCTGCTCTTAAAGGTGTTGGTCACAATGCTGCAAAGACCTTGGCCCTACCTTCAGCTGGGGTCTTGTGGGTTTTGTCTGCTCTGAGGGCTCCTTCGTCCCCAGGACCTCTTGTGGCACATTCTCCCACAGGCTGAGCTGTGTGCTGGGCAGGGAGAGAGCCTCGGGACAGCCAGTGTGTTTGCTCCAGCCTAGGGAGAGAAGGATGGGCAGGGAATGCCAGCAGAGATGCTGCTCTTTAAATAGTGAGCGAGCTTCTTGCAGTGGATACCATGACCCTGTAAAGTCAAGACATGGACATCGCCCCAGGGGTTACACCAACCTGGGGGAGAGGGTTACGTGTCTGTGGAGCAGTCGTGCTCCTTGCCGTGGAGCAGAGCGAGCACACCTGAGGTACACGGAGGAACCAGAAAGAGCACACTCCTGGCATCCTGAGGAACGTGCTCAAGTGGGTTTGGCATTTGAATTCCACTTTTAAACCTTTTGCCTGCTGCTAAATGCTGTTTCAGGTGCATGTGTGCACATGCTCATGCAAGGGTTATGAGCTGAGCAGGGCAGGATCAGCCTGGTTAGGGGGCTCTCCATCTCACGTTGCTGGCTGGCATAAAGTGGATGTCATGCAGAAGGATGTGTGCGATAGAAATTCTTCCTGTAATCTCATCTCTCTGTAAACTCTCTTCTGTTTCTCACCAGAATATTCCTGTCTGTGCAGAAGTCACCCCAAAAGTGAATCAGATCCTGCTGAGCGGGACAGTCTTCTCACCACCTATTTATAGCGCATGCAATTACCCTCCATGCATCTCAGAACTCTAATTGCCTTTTTATTGCTGTTTAGCAGCGTGTTAAAGGTTTTTGAATGCTCATGCCTTGTTTTCTCATTAGCTCTATTTATTCCTCCTTTGGCTTCCTTCCTCAACCTCATCAAATTTAGCATCTTCTCCTTGCCTTCAGGGCCCTGGGCAGCTCTGCCACTTCTCACTTCTTCTCCCCTGTCCTTTCTCATGTTGCTGCTCCAGATGCTCTGTGTTCCCCAGTCTTGCTCCTACGTGCTGTCAGGGTCCATCTCCTGGAAAGGGCTCTGCGATGCCCTGCCCACGGTCCCTTTGCTGGGCAGGATGCTTCAGGCAAGATGCTTTGGTGTCTCCTAAGGCAGCTGCCTGGCGTCGGGCAGGGCTGGTCAGTGCAGCGAGGCTGCTTGGGCACATAGGGGCAGGTACCCCATCCAGGAAGGGGGAGAAATGGTTAAAAGCCTGGAAAGGAGCTGGTAATAGGGCAGGAGGCAGGTGGTGTGGCCTGAGGTCCCCTGCGTGGATTTGTCATACCAGGGTGGCCCAGGGGCTGGCCCCCTCCCCAAGCAGCCTGTGCCCGTGCCAGACGGGGAGGCAGCGGGGGTCAATCCAGGCACAAATCCTGCGCTCCTTCAGAGCCTTGCTGGGGGATGTGGTGCAGATGTTGTCCTCCTGAAACCAATATGATCCAGTGGGGCTTGTTTGCTGCTGCAAAAAGCAGCTGTGCTCTTCTGGGTGCCCGGAGCTTTGCAATGGCACAGTGCTGCTGCTGCTGCTGTGTCACCAGCGGTCCCCACCTGGCCCAGCCCCTCTCTAAACCAACGGTGTGGTGGGCTGGGGGCATTTTTACTACTGGTATCACCAAGATTGCTTTTTTTTAATGCTTTGTGTGTATCCTGTACCCATTTTCACATGGCTGCTCTCTCCAATGGCCATGATAACGTGAGCTTTGTGCTTGTACAGCGCCTGGCACCCGATGTGGGTAACTGGGAGCAAGCAGTAGCCTGGGTTTGTCTCTCATCATCTCTGAGTGCAAAGTCCCTTTTGATGTTATTTGCTTTATGTTTTAGCCTTGTTGTGTGGTATTTCCATCGCTCAAATTAATTTACTTATCCCCCGAGGTGCTTGCTTGCTCACAGTTGCCCAGGACTTTATTGCCCTCCCCTTGTGTATTAAGGAGCCCACACAACTCTGAATCATCAGTAAATGTAATCACGGTGCTTGATGTTTGTTCTTCCAAGTCCATGATATATACATAATAAATGAAACCGGTCTTAATACCAATCTGTGCCTCCCCTTTCGGCACCTGTTATATTCCAAAGTGCTTCCTCGCTGTGTACAGCTGTCACTCAATCCTAACAGCATTCATATTGACCGGAGAAATTAATATTTTATCTAAAATTGTATCAAAAACTTCCTCACCCTATGGGTAATTTATGTCCAGAGCTGGCCCCTAGCAACTTTAGCACAGCTGCTAAGCGTGGTGTCAGCTCGGTGGGGACTTGGTGACCGGGCTGAGTTCAGCAGCCTGCGGCACTCTGCAGGTCGTGGGCTCGGGGCAGGTGAATGTGTGGTGCTGCAGCTGGCCATGCTCCCTGCCTGCATCCCTGCCCACATCCCTGCCCGCATCCCCACCCCCCGCAGCCAGCCTTTGCCTGTGGCCGGTGGTCCTTGAGATGTGGGCTGCACAGCGCTGCCCTAGGCTGGCATCCTCACCGGTGGGCTCCAGCCAGGTGCAAGAGTTCGTTAGTCAAAGAGCAAATTAATGAACTGAAAGAGGGACTTGAGCTCACTGGTCTCGGAAGGAGTTTGCTGTTTCAGGTTCCTCCTGCTCCTGGGTGAAAGCAGAGGCAGAGCTTGGTGATTTGGGTGCTGGCTGGGGCTTGGGTCTGGGCTAGGTTGCAGGCTCAGCTCCTTGCTCTCTCCTTCACAAGCTTGCACAATTCTCCAGATCTTTCTCAAGCTGCCATCAGGAAAAAGGTGGTGAAAATATTTCTCTTTCCTCCACAGAGCACTGGAAGACAATGAGGGCTTATGAGATCCTGAGTTAATTGCTTAGTGCAGGATGTGTGGGTCCCTGGGAGCACCAGGACCGGACCCGGTGAGAGCAGCCGTGCTGTGGCTCCGACACACACAGACACGGAGCATCCACAGGCTGTCCCTTCTGCAACTTGCTGCGTCCTTCGAGCAGCCTCTACAGCTACTCCCTTTCATAATACGATAGTTAATCGTCTTGCATAATTCATGCTTACAAGTTGTACACACTTGATAAAAGGAGCTGATGTTTAATTTAGACATGTGGGGCTTCATATAGATGGAACAACTCTATGCACAGCAGCCGTTCGCCCTTTCCTCCTCCCTGTTTGCATGGGGGAAGGTGGGCTCTGTCATCTCCTGAGCTTGTCACGGGTGCTGCCATCCCTCAGGA